>CAUYON010054533.1:0-29309 GCA_963573935.1 Arctocebus calabarensis
ATTAGATATATTTAAAAATGTACATTATTTTGTAAAAATCAAACCACTGTTTACTAAATAATTAAAAAACTATTTGTTAATTTTTTTTTTTTTTTTTTTTTTTTTGACAGAGCCTCAAGCTGTCACCCTAGGTAGAGTGCTGTGGCATCACAGCTCACAGAGCTCACACAGCTCTGTCTCCCAAGTAGCTGGGACTACAAGCGCCTGCCACAACGCCCGGTCATTTTTTGGTCACAGCCGTCATTGTTGTTTGGTGGGCCCGGGCTGGATTCGAACCCGCCAGCTCAGGTGAACATGGCTGGCGCCTTAGTTGTTGAGCCACAGGAGCCAAGCCTATTTGTTAATTTTAAATTTAATCTTTTCGTAACATTGTGTGTGGTATTTGAATGTTTGGTGGCAGCATGGAGGGAGGTCCATGGTTTCAGTTGCTACTCTCAATGGGTAGCCATGAAAATCTTAAGGGTGTCTTGATTTTAGTTAGGTAGAAGAATGTAGATTGCACCAATAAATGGTTGAAAAGCATGAAAGTGTTTTGGGGGGCATGTTGCTGAAGGCATGGGTATTCTACTGTGTTTTTTTATATTTCAATTGGATCATTCTTAGCATCAAACAATGACTTTAAAATGTCATCTATTGTGAGCTCGATCAATTCCATCTGTAGTTATTTAGGTGACTTGATGATATCATTTGGTGAGGGTAAATGCTAATTTGAATGTGACGTCCTAATTCTCAAAGTCAGTGAAACTTTAATTGTATTCTTCAATTAATAGATCTATAACAGCCAGACACAGTGGCTCATGCCTATATTCCTAGCACTCTGTAAGGATTGCTTGAGCTCAGGAGTTCAAGACCTGCCAGAGCAAGAGCAAGAGTAAGAACAAGAGCAAATTAGCTAGTTTTTGTGGTGGGTTTCTGTAGTCCCAGTTACTTGGGAGAGGATCACTGGAATCTAAAAGTCTGAGGTTGCTGTGAGCTAGGCTGATGCCACGGCACTCTAGCCTGGCAACAGAGTGAGATTTTGTCTCAGACAAACAAACAAACTAATTTGGTCTATTACAGGTGTATCTTCTTCAAATGATTCATCATTCTTCAAATGTATCATCATGCTCACCAATGACCTTTGCTAACTGGAGAAAATATTTGTTCGAAGTTTCCTTTTGCAGAAGAAGTGTTTTGAAAAAAAAACATCTTTTTTTTTAAATGCAGTTTTTTTTTTTTTTGGCCACCTATCATATATAGAGTTAGTTGTACCGTGCAAAGCAATATTCAAGTCATTTTGATTTGACATGATATCAGACCAATATGCTGCACTCCTGTTGAAATCTTCATTTACTAATTCACATTGCTGATTCTGTTCTTCATATGATTTAACTGTCTGTTCTCACAGAGGTAAAATTTTGCCTAACATCTGGTTCAACTTTAGCATACAGGTTGTAGTTGTAGAAATATAGTTAACAAAACTTATAACTTGTTGCAAAGTGTCACTTAGAGTAGTTGTGCAGCATAGAGATTTTGCTGATGCTAAATACAGTGAGAGCATCTGGATCTGTTAATATTTTTTTTTGTCTGTACAATAAACCCTTCGGATTTTCCTGTCATGCAGGGTGCACCGTCTATACATATCTTTACTAAATTTACCAAATTCAGTCCAACTTCACAATGTTTATCTTGAATGTTGTTGAAGATATCTATTCTCAAGTAACTCTCTGTAGCAAAGAAAATCCATTATGTCCTGAGTGAAGTATAAAACCTATGTTGAGTCAGTAGTATCAGTTAATTCATCCAAAGCAACTGAATAATGTATATTTTCCCTTTGAAGTATTGCATGAAGTTCTGTTAAATTCATAATGCCAATCAGCCATGCTTCTCCTTGAAAGAGGAAGTTGTTTGTACTTTTAAACATTATTGGACTAAATGTCCCACAACTTTAACAATGCATTCTTTCAAAATTTCTACATTATTAAATGGCTTCCCATCTTTCCTGAGTGTATAAACTACTTCTTAAGTTGCTTTAGTAGCTTTATTTCCAGGTCTTACTGCTGCTTGAAAGAATTGTCTTTGATTTTGTTTTTCATCTTTTAATTTCTGCAATACAACCTTTTGTACCTCTCCCTCTAAAATATTCATGTTCCTTATGAATGTTATAATTCTAAAGAACACTGCGTTTCTTTAATGTTAATATTGCAGCATCACAAAGCAAGCAAATAATCTTATCTTTAGCAGAAGCAAGATAATATTGCAAAATGCAATCCTGATTAAAAAGTGTTTTCTTCAGCTCGGCGCCTGTGGCTCAATGGGCTAAAGCGCCAGCCACGTACACCTGAGCTGGCGGGTTCGAATCCAGCCTGGGCCCACCAAACAACAATGACGGCTGCAACCAAAAAAAAAAAATGGCTGGGCGTTGTGGCGGGCGCCTGTAATCCCAGTTACTTGGGAGGCAGAGGCAGGAGAATCGCTCAAGCCCAGGAATTGGAGATTGCTGTGAGCTGTGATGCCACAGCACTCTATCCAGGGTGACAGCTTGAGGTTCTTTCTCAAAAAAAAAAAAATGTTTTCTTTCTTAAGTGTTCTCTTGGTCATTGACATGATGGGCTGTTAAGCAGACAGAATTAAAAAATATTGTTGAGAGTTGTAATTATTCACAAGTTCCCACTTCAAGCAGAAACAGAGTATACCAGTGTTAAAAGCTGATATCAGACTGGCATACTGAACCCCCAGAAACTCTCGCCTAGTGTGGTGGTGATGTCAGTTGGTGGGGGACTTCAGAAGTAAACCACGAGCATAGCAGCTGTCAGATTAGCCCTTATGGCCCCTTATGGCTTACTTATGTTCTGGTTGTGCTGGTCAGTATGGGAGGATTATTTCATTGAAACTTATTCTATTTGGTATTTTAAATGCATTCATTTTAAAGATAAAAGAAAAATATAAAAGACAAACAAACATTTATTAATAAAAAAAGGGTTTTTTTTTTTTTTTTTTTTTTTTGAGACAGAGCCTCAAGCGGTCACCCTGGATAGAGGGCCGTGGCATCACAGCTCACAGCAACCTCTAATACCTGGGCTCAAGCGAGTCTCCTGCCTCCTCCTCCCCTCAAGTAGTTGGGACTACAGGCACCTGCCACAATGCCCGGCCATTTTTTGTTTGCAGCCATCATTGTTGTTTGGCAGGCCCCGGCTGGATTCGAAACCGCCAGCTCAGGTGTACGTGGATGGTGCTTTAACCTGTTGAGCCACAGGCGCCGAGCCAAAAGGGTTTGTTTTGTAAAATTTGAATTCAGTCAAAAGGATGCACTAAGGGACCTAGAAGGCCTCATGTGGTCTTAAGGACACAGGTTCCCCACCCCTGTATTAGGGTGAGAACCGGTTTTTCTCAGTCAAAGTCCAATCAGGAGACAGAAACCATCTGAGTTAGTTGAAGAGAGAATATAGCCTGAAAAATTTTAAAGTAGGTAAAAGTTGTTGAGTAGGGAATAAATGAGCTTTGAAGTTCTATGAAGATAGCAACTGCAGGAAGCATCTACACCCCCGAGATTGTGGAACAAAGGGGAAAATGATTGGACTTACTAAAACTTCAGAGATTTGGAGGAGCTGGAACTCAGATGTCTGGGGAGACAGTGCTGTTCTGGTATCCCTGGAGGTGGGCATAAGGAAGCTGCTCCTGCAAAATGTTGTCAAAAATGCAAAGTGGAATCTGTGCTACAGGGAGGCACTGCCGGTGCTGGGAGGAAGGTGCAGGACTGGGAAGATGCTCACAGAGGAGACAGCAAACAGATAGGAGCAAATCCCCCCTTTCTCCTTCACCAGGGCTGTATTGCAGGGCCTAACCGTGGAGCCAGGAGGCGAAAAAGAAATAATGGTTTTCAGCACCCTCGCTCAGAGGATGGCAGGTTGGGTTTGTTGCTGAGGGTCATACAAAAGTACTGGAGTACCAAAAACAAACAATCCCCCCAAAGTACTAGAATGCTAATATTTTGAGTGATTGTGATTTGGGTTTTTAGAGATGATTCATTAGGAATCAATTAAAGCTGATTAAAGGACTAACTTTGAAAAAGAATAATAAAGCTGAGGACTTATACCACTCTTTTCAAGACTTCTTATAAAACTAAGGGACTCAAGACTGTGTAATGTTGACCTCAAGATAAACAACATTTCAGTGGAACAGAATGGAGGATCCAGAAATAGATAGCTGTTAGACATATAACAACAACTGACTTTGACAAAGGTGCAAAAGCAATTCTATGGAAATAGGATGTATCAATCGATAGTATTAGGAGAGTTAGATCTGTGTGTAAGCAAAAAGAAAATGATCCATAGCTTGCATCATTGACTCAAAATGGGTCATAGAACTAAATGTGAGACTTAAAACCATGGAACTTCTAGATAGTAAATAGGAGAATATCATTGTGATCTTAAGTGAAACAGAGATATATTCTTAAATACTTCTTAGATATGATACTAGGAGTATAGTTCAGGCAGGTGCAGTGGCTCACATCTGTAATCCTAGCACTTTGAGAGGCTGAGGTGAGAGGATCACTTGAGGTTAAAACTTTGAGCAAGAGGGAGACCCCAGCAATATAAACAGTATTAGTTGGGCCTGGTGGATGCACCTGTACTCATTGCCACTTGGGAGGCTGAGGCAAGAGGATAGCTTTAGGCCAGGAGTCTGAGGTTGCTACGGGCTATGTGATGCCATTGCACTCTAGCCAGAGTGACAGAGTGAGAGACCCTGTCTTGAAAAAAGCAAACAAACAAAACCCCCACACACAGTTTGTAAAAGGAAAAACTGATAAATTTGATGTTATAAAAATTAAAAACTTTTGCTCTTCAAAATCACTTATAGGAGAATGAAAAAATAAGCCCCAAATCAGGAAAAAAGTATTTGTAGAACATATGTCTGTTGAAGGATTTGTATCCAGAATGCATAAAAAATTTTCAAAATTCGGCAATAAAACAAATCCAATTAAAAATGGGTAAAAGGGGCGGCGCCTGTGGCTCGTAGAGTAGGGTGCCGGCCCCATATACCGAAGGTGGCAGGTTCAAACCCTGCCTTGGCCAAACTGCAAAACAGAAAAACAGCTGTGCGCTGTGGCGGGCGCCTGTAGTCCCAGCTACTCGGGAGGCTGAGGCAAGAGAATCGCCTGAGCCCAGGAGTTGGGGGTTACTGTGAACTGTGTGACGCCACGGCACTCTACCGAGGGTGATAAAGTGAGACTCTGTCTCTACAGAAAACAAAAACAAACCAAACAAACAAACAAACAAAAAAAAAAGGGTAAAAGATGTGAAAAGACCTTTCACCAAAGAAGACATAGAAGACATACCTACACATCACAAATAAACATATAAAAAGATGCTGCACATTATTTGTTATTAGGGAAATGTAAATCAAACTACAATGAGAGACACCAATTAGAATGTCTAAAACTAAATATACTAACCATACTAAGCGTTGGTGAACTGTGCAACAAGTAGAATTTTCATACACTCCTGGTAGAATTATAACATGGTACAGCACTGGCCATTTCTTGAGAAGACTGACGTTCATCTGCCATGCAGTCTAGCCATTACACTATGAGGTGTTTTCTCGAGTGAACAGAAAGCATATGTCCATACTAAGACTTAAGCTTGAATGTTCATATTAGCTGCATTTGCAAAGGCTGCAAAGTAAAAATGACCCAAATGTCCATACACAGAAGAATGGGTAAATGCTGCTATATCCATACAATGGAATAATACTCAGTAAGAAAAAGTGATGAACTGTTGATACACTCCGCAGCATGAGTGCGTCGTGAAAGAAGCCAGACAGAAGGGCACTTATATGACTCAATTTATAAAGATAGTCTAGGAAGTGGGAACTAAGGAACAGAAATTCTAGCAGTATTTTGCTGGGATTGGTGAGGGCAGGGCAGGGAAGGCAGAGGGATAACTAAAGGGCACAAGGAAGCTTTTGGAGGTGATAGGTATTTTCATTATCTTGATTGTTATGGTGGTTTTATGCATATAAAGATAAGTCAAAACACATCAAACGATATAATTCAAATATATAGTTTTTGATATGTGCACTGCACCTTACTGAAGCTGTTCAAAAAAATTTTGTTATAAGAGTGCTAAGTCCAGATGGAGAATACATATAGGCTATAAAATTTTATATTTATGCACATCCACCTCTACCATTTGCAACGCCAGGGTAAGAATAAAAATGGAGGCCCTTCATCCACGCCCACCCATTTTTTTTTTTTCCCATCCTCTCCTTTCATTCATTTCTCTGCTCAGTGGTGCTGAGTGAAAAAGACCATCACTGTCTCCCTTACCTTGCTTTCTCTTGACAGCGTTTATCACTACTTTGTAGTATTTCATAAATACTATTGAATACTAATGAATACTAATACTAATGAATAGTATCTGCTATTCATTTATTGTTTGTTCTCCACTAGAATTTAAGCTTCTTGGGGAAGGAACTTTGCTTCTTGTGTTTATGTAAATATTTATTGAGTAAAAGAGTGAATAAATGGATGGAGTTATGATTTATCACACAATATTATATCAACAGCGCCATCAGTCACTTCAATGTTGTATGTTTGAATTATTACACTTGAGCCCAGGAATTTTTGTGGGATGGGATTGCATGAAATGGGAACATCCTGAAGCTTCTCAGGGAATGAAAATTCTCCCAATTTAAAGCATATTTGCTGGAACGCATTTCAATTGATTATCATATATTATAATGGCAACTAACTCTTGTAGTAAAAATAAATTGAAGTAGTGGCTGAGTAGCCTCTGGAGTCATTCCTGTTTGTCTCTTAACTTCTCCTTAAGTAAGCATAAACACTGTTCAGTCTCAAGATGTTCATCCATTAGCAATTGCAAAGAATGAACCTGACCTATTGAAAGGATGAAATACCGAGTGAAGAGACCTGACGTGTATCATTGGGCAACATCCCCCAATAATCGGGACATTATAACACTTTTAAAACCAGATTCTTTTCTTGAGAAGGTTTAAACAGGGTGGTGACAGCCAGGGTAAATTTTCTTTTTTGCAAAGTCTTTAAACTTAACTGGGGTAATGATTGATTTATTGTCAGAAACAGTGTTGGCATTTTATATTTCAGAACTTTGATTATTGCACCAAAGTTTGAGATGAAAATGGGAAGTACTTTGAGCCTCCTTGAGTCATTATCTGTTGTGAATAAGAGTCTCTCTGCTACAGTAGTCCTCAAGAATTAGCATTAATATTAATTCTGTACAATAGTCAGGTAGTCTGCACATGCTGTCTCTTCTCATCAGGTTTTTGCTCCCAGGGGGCAACCTAAATTGTGATATATTGGTTAATAATCTTAAATATCACATTCAATTGAAGGACTCCAGATGTATCTTTTGCCTTCACTTTGATTTGAACAATTCTTGGATATGTTTGTGTGTGGTCTGGTCAAAATCATATGGCAGCTGTCTGCTGAAATAACAACTTTAGTTGCTCCATGAAAGAAACTCTTTACGGACTGCTACTTATATTGACAGATTGTGCACTGATTGAATTCTTCAAATGGGTCACTTCTTTACACCCAGTCAAAACACTGAAAACACTGAGATTCCCATGCAATTAATTGTGAAATATGATTGGCCTAAACAAGTAGGTCAAGGATATTTTCTAAGATAAAAGCCTATCAGTTTCAAAGCCTAGATATTTCATGATATAATTTGAAATTTTCATGGCAATAGCTCAGGACATCCCCAGGTAAGTTTGCAAGTTTATTTTCAGGAAAGTGCTCCTTTCAAAAAACAGAACAGATAAAGAGCAGGGGTTCTTAACCTTGAGAACTGTCTGAGGAACTTAAATAAAGTATTGATATCCAAGGCTGGGTGCAATGGCTGATACCTGTAATGCCTGTGCTTTGGGAGGGTGAAGCAGGAGGCCAGGAGTTCGAGGTTACAGTGAACTATGAAGGTGCTAGCGTGCTCCAGGGTGACAGAGTGAGACCCTGTCTCTTAAAAAACAAACAAAAAACCCATATATATATGTACATATATACTCAGGTCTACTACTGGAGTGTCAAATGCCTTTTACACATTTGATGAATGATCATTAGGTTTTGTTATTAATATGACGTCTTACATCCACTGATTTTTGTATGCCGAAATGTCCCAGTATTCCTGGAACAAATCTTAATTTGGTTTTGGTGTATCATCAAAGCTATATGTAGTTGGATTCAGTTTGCTAGTATTTTTATTGAGAACATTTATATCTAGGAAGTATTCCTTACTCTTACATTTCTAAGAAAAGTTTGTGAATGGTGTTAATAATTTTTTAAGTGTTTTGTAGAATTTATCAATAAAGTCATCGGATTCTGGGATTTTCTTTGTAGAAAGCTTTTTGAAAAATTTTTTTCAGTTTTTATTATAAAAGTTGTTTATCTTTTTAGAGGCAGGGCCTCACTCTTGTCGCTTAGGCTGGAGTTGAACTCCTGGGCTCAAGTGATCTTCCTGCCTCAGCCCCCTGAGTAGGTAGGACTATAAGTATGCATTACCTCATTCAGCAAATTAAAAAAAAAAATTTTTATAGATAGGATCTTGCTGTGTTGCCCATGCTGGTTTTAAACTCCAAAGCTCAAAAGATCCTCCTGCCTTAGCCTCCCAGGTGCTAAGATTATAGGTGTGAGGCACTGCATCCAGTCTAGAAAGCTTTTTGAATACTAATTCAGTCTCTTTACTTGTTGTAGTTTCATTTGTATTTTCGATTTCTTTCTTTTTTTTTTGTTTGTAGAGACAGAGACTCACTCTATCGCCCTCGGTAGAGTGCCATGGCATCACACATCTCACAGCAACCTCCAGCTCTTGGGCTTAGGTGATTCTCTTGCCTCAGCCTCCTGAGTAGCTGGGACTACAGGTGCCTGCCGCAATGCCTGTCTATTTTTTTGTTGCAATTTGGCCAGGGCTGGGTTTGAACCCTCCACCCTTGGTATATTGGGCCGGCGCCCACTCGCTGAGCCACAGGCACCGCCCTGTATTTTCTCTTTCTTCCTGAGTCAGTTTTGTCATTTTTGTCCTCCTAGGAGTTTGTCCACTTTACCTAGGTTACCTACTTTGTTGGCGTACAAGAGCTCTTAGGATTCCCTTACAGCGGTTCTCAACCTGTAACAATGAAAATACATCCTTCATATCAGATATTTACATTACGATTCATAACAGTAGCAAAATTACAGTTATGAAGTAGCAACGAAAATAATTTTATGGTCCGGGGTCACCACAACATGAGGAACTGTATTAAAGGGTCATGGCATTAGGAAGGTTGAGAATTACTGCCGTAGAATATATCTGTCACAATGTCCTTTTGTTTATTGTGGATTTTAGTAATTTGAGTATTCTCTCTCTTATTCTCAGTCAGCCTATCTAAAGATTTATCAGTTTTGTTGGTCTTTTCAAGGAACTAGCTTTGATTTTATTTCCTCTGTTTTTCCCTATTCTCTATTTCATTTATGTCTGCTTTAATCTTTATTAATTTCTCTATTCTACTTTTCTATACCTAGTAGTACAGTTGATTTTTGTTAAATGCTAATTGGAGGCATCTATGTAGGTCATGTGATTATCTTATTTTGCCTACTAATATAAATGGATTGATAGATTTCCTAACATTAAATTCTTCGTCAATTTCTACTAAATTACTGTTTTCATGAGATAAAGAGTGTGGGTTATTTGTTTGTCAGATACCTTTTTGTATTTATCAAATTTCCTATCATTAACATGTGTGATTTTTATAATCAGAAACATGTAATTTAGATTTTATTTAACAAACCATAAGCCTATAGAAAAATATGTTGAATATCTGATCTCTGAATATGGAAAAATTTGATAAAATTAAAGAGCATGGAGAAAAATCACAAGCATTTTATTATATAGAACTGTAACAACTCTGAATGTCAAGTTATTATCATAAATAAAATTTAAAGAAAAAAGTGGGGCTAGGTATGATGGCTCACGTCTATAATATCAGCACTTTGGGAGGCCCAAGTGGGAGACTAACTTAAGGCCAGGAGTTCAAGAATATCCCGAGCAACCTAAGGACATGTCTCTACAAAAAATAAAAAAATAAACAATTACAAAGTTGGGGGTAGTCTCAGCTACTCAGAAGGCTCAAGGGAGTTATGATCGTGCCACTGAACTCCAACCTAGGTGGACAGAGTGAGACCCTGAATCAGAAAAAGACCCCACCCAATAAAACTGGAAACATATGCACATAATAAATATAAAAAGTGAAAAATGAAATTCTTACTCTATGGGAGCTCCTTTAAATGGTTGTCCAAAAAACATCTTAGTGTGTAAATGGGCTAATTAACAGAAAAGACAATCTAAAACAAAAACAAAAGTAATAGGTATTTGGAAAGTTGTTACCAGCATTATAAACATTTAAATTCTGTTGAGATTCTGTGTTCAAATAAGAAATCAGCACAAGACTTTTGAAATGGCTATTATTGAAATATTGGTAAGAGAACAGTTTTAGAGGGAAATGAACACATTCTTACTTCAAGTGTAAGTCATACAATCTCTTTCAAAAGCAACATAATGCTATTTCAAGAGTCTTAAAAACATTCATACTGGCTCTGCGCCATAACTGAGTGGTTATGGCACCAGCAGCATACACTGAAGCCAGTGGGTTTGAACCCCGCCCAGGCCAGCTAAACAACAATGATGCCAACTTTAACAAAAAATAGGTGGGCGTCGTAGTGGGCTCCTGTAGTCTCAACTACTTGGGAGGCTGAGGCAAGAGGATCGCTTAAGCTCAAGTGTTTGAGGTTGGTGTGAGCTGTGACACCACAGTACTCTACCGAGGGTGACATAGTGAGACTCTGTCTCCAAAAAAAAAAGAAACCAAAAAATAGTTCATACATTGTAATCCAATAAGAAAAATAATCTGAAAAAATAGATGATTTATGGACAAAGAAGTTCATTTGAATGACAGTTTTAATAGTGAAAAAATTTTAAATGTATACAATTCATCGTTAGCTTCCTTTTAAATAGTGAAAAAATTTAAATGTATACAATTCATTGTTAGCTTCTTTTTAAAAATAGGATGCACCTCAAAAGTGTTACTTTGGGAGTGCTGAAATAGACAAATGGCTCTAAGAACCAGTCCTTTATTAGAGCCCAATCACCTTCATGCAGGTGAATAAAACTTTATTTTTTATTTTGTTTTTTGATGGAGGTGGGGTCTCGTTTGGTTGCCTAGAGTAGTCTCGGACTCCTTGCCTCAAGCAATCCTCCCTCGGACTCCCAAAGTGTTGCAATTATAGGCATGAGCCACTGCAGCTGGTGCAGATGATTTTAAAGTCAGTGTCTCCTGTCCAGATTTCTTACCTAAGCTCTAACAGGGGTGTCCAACCTGCAGCCCATACGCTGCATGCAGATTATTTGAGGACTGTTTTGCTTATCTGTGGTGTTGGATATTGCAAAAAGTATGCATGGACCTTATCTTTTTTTTTTTTTTTTGCTCTTCAACTTTCATTAAGGTTTGTGTATTTAATGTGTGGTCCAAGACAACTCTTACTCTTCCAATGTGTGGCAGAAAAGAGACAAGGTTGGACATCCCTGTGAATCCTCCCTTTGAATTTTCCATTTGAACTTCAAATTCATCGTAGTCAACACAGAACCCATTGCCTTTCTTCCCAATCTTCCTTCTCCTACCTCTATTTTTTATGTTGGTGACTTTCACAACCTAACCAGTATCCAAGCTAGATACCTTCCACATCCTTCACTTCTAGGTCAGGCAGAGTCTTAACGCTTTTGGGTGCTTTCTGACCCTGTCTCTTCACCCTCATAGCTGTTGCCTTAGTCAGGCTTCCACTTGTCTGAAGTATGACAGCCTTCCCCCGGACCTCCTGAGTCTTTTTGTTCCCACATCAAGCCTATTCCCACAAAGCTAACAAAGCAGGTTTTGTTGTTGTTGTTTTTGAGATAGCGTCTCTCTCTGTAGCCCTCGCTAGAGTGCAGGGGCATCATCATGGCTCACTGCAACCTCAAAATTTTGGACTCAAGCAATCCTTCTACCTCAGGCCCCGGAGTAGCTTGGACTATGGACATGTATCACCACACCCAGAAGTTTTTTGCGTTTTTTATAGAGATGGGGTCCACTAAGCTCAAGCAATCCTCTCACCTTGGCCTCCCAGAATGCTAGGATTCTAGGAATGAGCCACTGGGTGCACCCTAAAGCAGTCTTTCTAAAAGGCAAGTTAAGGACGGCACCTGTGGCTCATCGAGTAGGGCGCCGGCCCCATATGCCGAAGGTGGCGTGTTCAAGCCCAGCCTCCGCTGAATGAAAAATAGCCGGGTATTGTGGCGGGAGCTTGTAGTCCCAGCTACTCAGGAGGCTGAGGCAAGAGAATGGCCTAAGCCCAGGAGATGGAGGTTGCTGTGAGCTGTGTGACGCCACAGCACTCTACCGAGGGCAATAAAGTGAGACTCTGTCTCTACAAAAAAAAAAAAAAGTATAAAAGGCAAGTTAAATTTCACCACTCCTTCACTGCATGTGGATGTCATGGTCACATTCCCCAATTTAGAACAAGGCCCTTCAGAGATTTGCCTTTGCTTGCTTCTCCACCCACAGAGCTCACCATTTCCATTTTACATCATTCTCTCTAGTCAGATAGAACCCACTGAAGGTCATTATCATATTTTGAATATTAATACAAAAAACCCTGTATTTTCAAAGTTATAGAAAAATTGCAAGACTACTAGAAAACCCCTTGTATATTCTTCACTTAGATTCATCAAGTGTTAACATTTTAAATCACATTTCCTTTATCATTCTGTCAATATCCATAGTATTATTTGTTTTCTGAACCATTTGAGAGTAAGTTGTAGACACTAAGCCCCCTTTTCTCTAACTACTTCAGTATGTACTTCCTAAGAATGAAGACATTCACTCATACAAACCGAGGGCTGTTATCACAATCAAGATGTTTAACATTGATGAAATAGTGTTACCTATTACACGCCTTGCTCAGGTTTCACCAAGTTTCTTAGCAATGTTTTGTGTGTGCTCTGGGATCTCTGCTTGTGTGTGATTGTCACGTCCCTGTGGTCTCCTTTAGTCTGCACGGTTAGGTTGTTTGATGCCTGCTTGGCTTCTCTCAATTTCTTCTGCCTATGTAGAATACATTTTTCCTCTTACTTCATCTGGTTAACTCTTACTTTTTGATAACTGGCACTCACAGCCACTTGCCCGGACATGGTTCGCCAGACCTCCCACTCTGATTTTCTTCAACCTCTTTTCCTACGGCACCTGGAGAAACTGTCATCTTTGCTAATCATACTGCTTTTCTTATCTGATTTATCAGCCCCTGGAGGAGGAGGATCAGGCCTATTCAACTTTTTATCACCACTGCCCAGCAAAGTGCTCAAAATAAAATTTGAGCTCAATACAGTGACTGTTCCCATGAATGATTTTATTGTATTGGGAGTTAATATCCCTGCTATCTTCTTGAGTTCATTCAGATTGACTAAAGTGTGGAGAATGGGCTGGTGGGAGTGTGAATTGCTGTCACCTACTGACAAGGTAACTGGCAGTCTGTAACAACATTAAAAAGTTGAAGAATGAAAAGATGCTTTTTTAGGTGCTACATCCTGTGATGAAACAAGTACTAGTAATAGTCCTAGTTACTATAAGGAAGAGGTGCAAGGAAGTTTCTTGTAATGTTACTTTTTGTAATAAAAAGCAACAGAAACACTTGAAGTGTTCACCAGCAGATCTGTAGTTGAATATATTGTGGAATATTCACGCAGCTAAAAAGACATGAATCTCGCGGTATAATTTATTATCTACATAACAAAATAGATGTACTATAGCTATTATGCTGAACAAAAGAAGCCAAACACAAAAGGATGTGAACTCTGAAGTTTGGGGACCAGTTTGACTAAGAAGGGGCACAAGGGAACTTTCTGGAAGGCGAAATGTTCTTGTATCTTGATAAGGGTGTCAATTCTATAGGCATATGGATTTGTTAAAACTGATTCAATTTTATATACAAGGTCTGTATTGCAATAATGTTAATTAAAAAATGGGCATAGCTGCTGAGTTAATTGTTCTGTTTTGGGGGGGCTACATCACAATAAGATGTAGCCTCCAATTGCCTTTGCATATGGATATGTACAAAGAAGTTTGTCATAATATGATTTATTATAGTAAAACAACAACCTGAAACTTGAAAATATTATAAAGGTTCCTCTTAGAAAAATAGTTAACTACATAGTATATATTGGTATAATGGAAAATGATGCAACTACTTCGTAAAATAAGTACAATCTAAACGTATTGATCTGGGTGAATGAGCATGGTGTATTTTTGTTTTTTTTTGAGACTAAGTCTCACTTTATCACCCTCAGTAGAGTGCTGTGGCATCACAGCTCACAGTAACCTCCAACTCTTCTCACAACATAGAAGAATTCTGTGACCAAATGATGAGCTCAAGTGATTCTCTAGCCTCAGCCTCCCATGTAGCTGGGACTACAGGCGCCCGCCACAGTGCTGGCTATGTTTTTGTTGTAGTTGTCATTGTTTAGTAGCCCCAGGCAGGGTTCAAACCCTACAGCTCCGTGTATGTGGCAGATGCCCTAGTCACTGAGCTATAGGTGCTGAGCCTGCCTGGTGTATTTTTAAATGAGAAAGTGTATATTGTTAAATAGTATGTAGTATATTATTTTTATAAAGTGTAGGAAAACCTTTCTGTATAATTGCAAATGTTTATATAGCATATGTAAAAAGGTGTGAAAGAATCTACATCAAACATAACACAATGAATATGTACTATTTTTATAATTTAAAAAACCCGCTAAAATGAATTTATTCACAAAAAATTCACGCAAGGGCAGGGTGCAGTGGCTTACACCCGTAAACCTAGCACTGTGGGAGGCCAGGGCAGGTGGATCACCTGAGCTCAGGAGTTCGAGATCAGCCTGTGCAAGAGCGAGACCTTGGCTTTAAAAATAGCTGGGTGTTGAGGCGGATGTCTGCAGTCCCAGATACTTGGAAAGCTGAGGCAAGAGACCAGCTTGAGCCCAGGAGTTTGAGGTTGTTGTGAGCTATGACGCCATGGCACTCTACTGAGGGTGGCAAAGCGAGACGCTGTATTAAAAAAAAAAAAAACAAGAAAAAGAAAAAATTTCATGCAAGGTGAGTTAAGGGAAAAAACCATAACCCTTCTTTCTCCTTCTATATTTTCACAACGTAGAAGAATTCTGTGAACAAATGATGGTGTTTTCCCACACGCACTCAGCAAGCCATCGATTCTGCAGCAGACGCCAGCTGGGTGCCTTCTTTAATTCTGACACTATCTGGAGGTGGCATCAGACCCCACAGGTTGAGGGCTCAGTCCCACAAGACTGTACCCACCTCAGGTGCCAGTTGCAAGTCTGGGCTTCTGGAACATCTGACGACTGTCTATAAACTGGAGTTCTTACACCCTTTTCAGGTTTGATTAATTTGCTAGAGCAGGATGCAGGGAGACATTTTACTTACATTTACCATTTATCATAAAGGATATTTTATAGGATATGAACCAAAAGCCTGATGAAGAGATACATAGGTGCAAAATCTGGAAGGATCCTGAGTGCAGGAGCTTCCGTCCCCATGAAGTTGGAGTGTGCCACCCTCCCAGCTTGTAGGTGTGTTCTCGTTCACTGACCTGGAGGCCCACTGAACCCAGTCTTTGGGTTTCTATGGCAGCTTCATCACGTAAGCATGATTGATGAAATCGTTAGCCATGGGTTTATCAGCTCAACCTTCAGCTCTGTCCCTCCTTGGAGGTTGTGGGGGACGGGGCTGAAAGTTCCAACCCGCTAATTGCAAGGCTGATTCCCCTGGCAACATCCTGAGGTTATCTTGTGGGAACTCAGCCACAAGTCATCTTGTTACTATACAAAAGATACCCGTATCACTCTGGAATACTAAGGATTTTAGGTGTTTAAGTCAAAATAAATATATATTTTATAATATTACATGAAGATAAATGGGAAAGTAATATAAGTCTAAAACAAAACTAGTTGGGAGGCTCGGCACCTGTGGCTCAACGGGCTAAGGCACCAGTCATGTACACCTGAGCTGGTGGGTTCAAATCCAGCCCGGGCCCGCAAGAGACTCGCTTGAGCCCAGGAATTGGAGGTTGCTGTGAGCTGTGATGCCACAGCACTCTATCCAGGGTGACAGCTTGAGGCTCTGTCTCAAAAAAAAAAAAAACTAGTTGGGAAACTACGTTTATTGTTGAACTGAAGACATAGATTATGTTTTCCATTCCAGCTGTCTGTTCTTTTCTAGTCCTTTGTTAAATAAAACAGTTGAATATGAATGAATGGTGTAAGTGCTTCTGAAAAAAAATCACATAAATTGCATTGTTGTTCCATTGAAATTAAGTGTGTAAGTAAATCGGTAGTTTAAGAATGGTGAGCCATCAGTGTTGCAAATTTAACAACTTCTGGCAAATACGACTTATGCTGTGGGGATGAGGTGGAGATGTTTTTTTTTTTTTTGTTTTGTTTTTTAATATTTGCCCTTTATTTTTAATTTTTTTTTTTTTGAGACAGAGCCTCAAGCTGTCACCCTGGGTAGAGTGCTGTGGCATCACAGCTCACAGCAACCTTTAATTCCTGGGCTCAAGTGAGTCTCCTGCCTCTGCCTCCCAAGTAGCTGAGGCGCCCGCCACAAGGCCCGGCCATTTTTTGGTTGCAGCCGTCATTGTTGTTTGGCGGGCCCTGGGGCTGGATTCGAACCTGCCAGCTCAGGTGTACGTGGCTGACGCCTTAGCCCGTTGAGCCACAGGCGCCGAACCGAGGTGGAGATGTTTTAATGTGTCTTGTATATTAACGTTTTCTTGAGGGGTGCACAATTATGATGTATATCGAATGGATGAAGTGAGAACAAATGTTTGTGTGCTTGGGCTTATCCTTTTGGCTAAACCAGTCCCCAGAAGAACACCCCCAAGCCCTCTTCTGTTTTCATGGAGAGGCAGTGTGCTGTAGGAGAAAAAGATGAAAACAAAGGAACAGTGAAAATAAAAGGCAAAGCCTAGGCTTTGGATGGGTCTGAAGCAGGGTTTGATCTATACCTCCTGCTCTGCTGTGTAATATCTCTAAGCATCTCTTTCCTTGTGCTGAGGTGATTGTGAGGTTTGTTGTGTTTTGAAAAGATAGCACAGTGCCCGGCATGTACTAGGTAATTAAATGTATTAACACCCCTTCCTTTCTAGTGGCAGTGTCATATTTATACCTGCCTGGCATCTTGGAAATCCTTATCTTAAGAGTGAAACTGGTTCAGAAACAAAGGGCTTTATCTGGCCACATTAGACAAACTCTCCATATTTCACCTATGTTTGACACCTCCAGTCCTCTCGATAGAGGTGCAACCACCCGTCATGAAGTTGGCTTTCCTCTGCCCCTACTTCCGCCTTTTTTTCTGTTGAGCTACAGTTTTCGCAGGATAGGATCCTTAAGTCTGCATTTGTGATAAAGGACTCAGCGGCTTCTACTAAAGTGGCGTTCTCTTGATGTTTGAATCTGCCTGACTGATAACAGATCAGAAACAGCAAGTGGCCTTTGAAATTGAAGTACTGACTGTATTGGGGAAAATGAAAGGATCTTATGTTTTTGATCAAAGGATGATATCTTCCAGTTTGGAAAAGGGGGTTATTTTGCCTGCCAAGGCCTATGATACTCTGTTACTTACTTACCCTAGGGAAGAATATTCAATTTCATAGCTATTATATTGCTACATAGTTTTAAATTATATTTATAGATATACTTTTTTTAAAAGCCATTTTACTTTCCCTTTCTACTTCTGCCTTCTACTCTGGCCTCCAGGTAAATTGCCCTGTGATTCTTTTTTTTTTTTTTTTTGTAGAGACAGAGTCTCACTTTATTGCCCTCGGTAGAGTGCGGTGGTGTCACACAGCTCACAGCAACCTCCAACTCCTGGACTTAGGCGATTCTCTTGCCTCAGCTTCCCAAGTAGCTGGGACTACAGGTGCCCGCCACAACGCCCGGCTATTTTTTTTTGCAGTTCGGCCAAGGCCTGTTTTGATCCTGCCACCTTCGGTATATGGGGCTGGTGCCCTACTCGATGAGCCACAGGCAACACCCTGCCCTGTGATTCTTAACATAAATGAAAATTAAACAACTTGATCCAACTAAAGAGATGACAAACTTTAAAGAAATTGAAGCGTGGGAATTAAATAAAGAGTGCCATGTTGAATGGTAGGTACTTAATGGGATAATTTTTGCTGTCCTTCTACAGGACATGATTTCATGTTAGTGATAAAACTGGCTGAGGGAGCGGTGTGGGTGTGGAAAGGGCAAGGGTGGTGTCAAAGCCAATGTTTGGGTTAATCCACAGATGTCTGATTTCTGGAGAAAAGCCCAAGAGAGTGAAGAGAGTGGTGAAGAATAGAGAAAGGGGTCTGAGGCATTAGCCTGGAGAGGAGACGGTAACTGAGAACCAGGAACGGCATAAATTAGACGAGAGATGGACAGATGTGAGGCGACCAGGGATTAATTCCCCAAGCAAAGACTATGTTCTGTTACGCGCGGCACGCATTTTATAGGAAGATGGTAAATCCTAGTGATGTCAGATTATGCCGGTTGCTGGCTTATCAATCATGGGTGCTGCACCTCCTTATGCCCAGTAAGATTTATATTGTCTTACTTCCATATTGACCTGGCTCCTGCTTGTCAGTCCTATTGTGTCTCTCGACTACTCAAGATAGACTAAACAGCAGGTATTTTAGATTCCTCCCCTCTCCTTAGATACCTAATCTCCATCCATATTCTTAATTTACTTTCACTGCCACCAAAGACTGTACCGTCCCACGATGGAAGCCACTAAGCCCTTGAAATGTGGCTGTTTCCTTAGGACTAAATGTGGAACCCTCATTTCCTATGTCTAGATCAATTTCATGTGAATTTCCTAGGCCTCAATTCCGTGAATGGACTGTGTCCATTCATTGATACATTCATTCACTTTGACCTGGTGGAAGGGACTGTGTTGGTTCATTGATACATTCATTCACTTTGACCCGGTGGAAGGGACTGTGTTCGTTCATTGATACATTCACTCACCTTGCCCCCCGCAGAAGGGACTGTGTTCATTCGTTTCCTGGCCAAGGAACTCATACACCTATATATACCCCGAGACTAAAAGCCTAAAGGGAAAGACGGGGAAAGACCAGGAGAGAAATGGAGCGAGCTTTTCTCTCCCAACTTGAGTTCTCTCTCTCTACCAGGAGCTTTAGTGTTTTCTGTATTCTTTTCTGTAAATAAATTCTGTCTTACCACTGGGGGGGGGGGGGAGGAAAGAAAATGCCATGAAGGCTATGTTAAACAGTCTGATGAAAACATTTCAGATTGTATATGAAACCAGCACATTGTACCCCTTGATTGCACTAATGTACGCAGCTGTGATTTAATAAAAAAAAAAAGAAAAGAAATGTGGCTGTTCCACACTGAGATGTGCCATAAGTTTAAAATATACAATAAACTTTTAAGAACCTTCTGAAACAAGAAATGCAAAAGATTTCAACAGCAGTAACATTGACTATAATACTAAAATTTTAGTATTTTGGACATAGTAGATTTAATTGCAAGTAATCTGTTTTAAATGTGGCTATTAGAAAATTTAAAATTATATATATCTGTATATTTTAAAATTACATATATATATCCTCCTGTTTGTGGCTCACACTATCCTTTGACTGAGCGGCACTCTGAGACCTTCTCACCTCATCCTTTAAGGACAACATAGGGGATGAGTTCCTGGATGGCTCACCCCAATTTTCATATTGACAGGCCACCCCCTTACATCCGTTCTCTCATAGACAGTTTTGTGGGATGGTGAAGACCCCAGTGTAAGAATCAGATTGCCTGTGTTCAAACTGTGAGTTTGTCACTTGATACATCGACAAGTTGCTGTATCTAAGCGATATAACATATGGAAAATAAGATACAACAAAAGAATTATGGAATACTAATTCATGGGGTTAATAGGACTATTAGTTGAGTCAAATATGTAAAGCATTTTGAACTTTCTGTGCCTCAAGGAAAATACTCAATGTTAGCTACTTTATTGTTCCTTAAAGTCTCAGAGGAAAGTATAATTTTACCCCTCAACACCTGCGGAATTTGAGTGTCATAGCTATATACCTCTTTATCATTTTGCTTCTCTTTCCCTTTTTCTCTTTTCCTTCTATCTTTAAACGAGCTCCATGCAAAAAGTCTCTGCATCTCCTTGACCTTGATCTAACTTCTCTCTTTGTTTACCTTCCTATGCATGTGCCCAATAAGATTTCTATTGTCTTATTTCACAACCCTTGTAAACTATTTTTCTTTATGAGTAAATATCATTTATATCCTGGCCATGTGGTTCAGGGCCTGGGACTGGAAGACAGAAAAAATCAGGCTCACTTTTATAGGCTGGGATCAGGGAAACCAAACACAAGGCCTGCAACAAGGTTGGGGTTAGAGAAAAGGAAACAATAATTGGATTCAGTGGAGACAAAGCAGAGGGCAGAAAACTCCTCTAGGGTCTGTGGCTGGAGATGAGGAAGAGGAAATGCTGGTTCTGGGAGAGAGAGGCTCATTCCTGGGGCACTAAGATATGTAGCTGGGAAGAGGATGAATCTGACTCATCTGTAGGTACGGGGAAAGCCATACACACGGCAGTGTATCTATCTAATTATAAAAGTCGAACTTAGTGGCCCTTTCTTATCTTCCTTGGCTTTCAACATTTATCCAAAATCCTCATTCTAGGCCTCCATATTATTCCTTCTCTCCTCTTGTCATAGGATGGGAGAATGAATCTCTAGGTGTGTTGAGACCTCAGAAGTTTATGCTAGTTGAGAACCAGAGGAAGGCAGGGTAGATAGAACTGGGTTGTGGGAGTCACTGTGATGCAAAACTTATTGAGGGAGGTTGTCTGCACATGAATAATCCAGGGACATAGTGGATGTGGGAAACTGAGACCTGCCTTAGATAGGCATTTGTCATCTAGCTAGGAATAAGTAGACAGAACAGGCCATAGACTGAGCCCTGGGTGGAATTACTTAAGGAAATCAAGAAATGACCAGTGAGGTGGGATGAAAACCAAGAGGGAAAATGTCCCAGAACCAAGAGTAGAAAGTGTGAGTGTATGTGTTTAAATTTCAGAATATTATGGAGGTACAGATGATTTGGTTGCATAGCTCGCTTTTAAGTCAACGTTACAGGTGTGCCCTTTACCCAGAAAGTGTGCAGTATACTCCCTGGGTGGGAATTTACCCATCCCTTTCTCCCCCTCCCACCTACTTGAATTTTGTTGAATTTTCCTTCCCTATGAGCACATAGGTGTTGATCAGCTTGTTCCATTTATTATTGAGTAAATGTGCTATTTGTTTTTCCATTCTTGCAATACCTCACTTAGAAGAGTGATCTCCAGTTTCATCTAGGTTGTTATGAAAGATACTAGATCACCATCTTTTTTAATGCCATGGTATACATATACCACATTTTATGAATCCTTTCATCTGTTGATGGGCACTTGGGTTGTTTCCATGTCTTTGCAATTATGAATTGTGCTGCTATAAACATTCAAGTGCAAGTGTCTTTTTTAATAAAATGTCTGTTTTTCTTTTGGATCAAATAGTAGGTCTACTTTAAACTCTTTGAGGAATCTCCATGCTATTTTCCATAGAGGTTGAACTAGTTTACAGTTCTACTAACAGTGTATAAGTGTTCTTTTTTCTGTATCCACACTAGCATCTGTTACTTTGAGACTTTATGATGTGAGCCAGTCTCATTGGGTTAGGTGATATCTCAATGTGGTTTTCATTTGCATTTCCTTTATGATTAGAGATGTTAAACATTTTTTCATGTGCTTTTTGACCTTTAGTCTATTTTTGTTAAAAAAGCTTCCACTGGGCTTGGCGCCTGTGGCTCAACGGGCTAAGGCACCAGCCATGTACACCTGAGCAGGTTTGAATCCAGCCCCCGGGCCCGCCAAACAACAATGACGGCTGCAACCAAAAAAATGGCTGGGTGTTGTGGCGGGTACCTGTAGTCCCAGCTACTTGGGAGGCAGAGACAGGAGACTCACTTGAGCCCAGGAATTGGAGGTTGCTGTGAGCTGTGATGACACAGCACTCTATTCAGGTGACAGCTTGAGGCTCTGTCTCAAACAAAAAGGCTTCCATTGGGCTGGATGTGGTGGCTTATGCCTATAATTCTAGCAATCTGAGAGGCTGAGATGGGTGGGTTGCTTAAGCTCGGAGTTTGGGAACAGCTTGAGCAAGAGCAAGACCCTCTTGCTAAAAGAGCAACACCCCATCTCTTCTAAAAATAGAAAAACTAGTGGGGTGTAGTAGCACACACCTGTAGTCCTGGCTAGTTAGGAGGCTGCATTAAGAGGATTGCTCAAGCCTAAGAATTTGAGGTTGCTGGGAGCTATGATGGCATACTCTCTACCCAGGTGACAGTTCTGTTCATGTGTCTTGCCCGACTTTAATGGGGTTGTTTGGTCTTTCCTTGTTGATTTTCTTGAGTGCTTTGTGGATTTTTGTTATTAGTGTTTTTTTTGAGACAGAGCCTCAAGCTGTCACCCTGGATAGAGTGCTGTGCGTCACAGCTCACAGCAAACTCCAATACCTGGGCTCAAGCAAGTCTCTTGCCTCTGCCTCTCAAGTAGCTGGGACTACAGGCGCCCACCACAACGCCTGGCCATTTTTTGTTTGTGGCCGTCATTGTTGTTTGGCGGGCCCGGGCTGGATTCGAACCCACCAGCTCAGGTGTACGTGACTGGCGCCTTAGCCTGTTGAGCCACAGACACCGAGCCTGTTATCAGTATTTTAATGGATATGTAGCAGGTCAACTATCTTCACCCATTCTGTAGGTTGTCTATTTGCTTTGTTGACTGTGTCTGTGGCTATGCAGAGACTTTTGAACTTGATCAGGTCCCTTTTATTTATTTTTGTTCTTGCTGCGATTGCTTTTGGCATCTTGAGAATAAAGTGTTTTGATGGGGGAAAAAGAGATCAGTTGAGTCAAAGTAAGGTATGACTGAATAATTATCATTATGGACTTTGATTTGAGCAGTTTTCAAGGGTAAAATCTTGTCTGGAGAAGGAGAAGAATTGAACAGAGAGAGAACAGACAGAGCTAGGGTAGAGAAGGGAAGCTGTTAGAACAATATACTTGAGTAGATGAAAAGAGGTAGGATCTAGAGTGCCTGCAGTTGGATTTACCTTTGCAGTGAGCATCAGTACTTCTTCTATAGTAGTGGCAGAGATGCAGGAAGACTAGATATGGTGGTGCCTTAGAAATTCTCTTCTCCTGCTTCTATTTTTCAATGAAACAGGAAACAAAGTCCCTGACTGAGAGTGAGGATGATGGAGGAAGTGTTAGAGATTTGGAGGGTGATGATAAAGTATGAAATAGATGCTTGAGAGGGTAGGCGAGAGGGTGGACAGGAGAAATACAATACGATTTATGGGCAACAGTAAGAGCACATGTATTCCTTTTTTTATTGAGTAATAATAATAATGCAAAAAAAAGGAACATTCACATTGTCAGGTAAGAGTCTATTATAGAATGCTTTGACTCTGAGGTTCAGTATGGAGTCATCAGTTAACTTCTTATTATTTTTTTTTCCAAAGTCTCAAAAAATAGACAATTAATATTTATAAATAAAAAAAAGATGATTTTATATGTATTCCTAATAAGATTCCTATTGAGTTCCATAGTTATCATGCTTGCAGAGAGTCAGATTCAGATAGTGTTGCAGTTTTCCTCACTGATTGCTTGAGGTCAGAGAAGGAAAGTTGAGAGAGTGATTAAAAGGATAGACCATGAATTCCAGGCTGGTTAAGAAGGGGAAGTGGCAACATGAGGTAGATGAGGTTCTGCTGTAATTGGACTAAAACTGATCTGGAAAGTTAGGACACGGTCATCAGAGAGGGATGCTTGGAACTGAGATCATGGAGGGGATGAGTTATTGGTCATTACAAGATGCAGGATATGACCATGGAAGTCAGTGGTTGAGGCAAAGTGGATGATTGGAGGAAAGGAGGACCAGGAACTGAGAAACCAGGTCATTGAGAAAATCGTAGGTGTGAACGTAGAAACCCTAAAGAATTCGGATAATAGTGTTGTGAACCAGAACTAAAATCTTCAAGTAGTGGTCAGAAGTGACCTTGAGGGAGGGAGATGACGATTATAAAGAAAGGAATTTCTCCAGGAGGCTGAGGCAGGGGGATCCCTTGAGCTCAGGAGTTCAAGGCCAGCCTGAGCAAGAGTGAGACCCTGTCTCTTCTAAAAAATAGAAAAACCAGCTGGGTGTTATGGTGGGCACCTGAAGTTACAGCTACTCAGAAGGCTGAAGCAGGAGGATTGCTTGAGTGCAAGAGTTTGAGGTTGCTGTGAGCTAGGCTGATGCCATGGCACTCTAGGGGGGGGTAATATAGTGCGACTCTGCCTCAAGAAAAAAAAAAAAAAGAAAGGAATTTGATGTTCGAATGTGATGACAGTCTCAAAGCAAGAGTTTTCAGGAGAAGGAAGACAGAATGGGCTGGAAGTGGTGACAAGGAGTGTGAAAGGAACCTCCAACTTCAGGTCCAGTGGTGTGAGCTAGAGCCTTCAGTTGCAACAATATGGTGAAGCAAATGTTGACAAAGGAGTATGAGGTTTTAGCAGATTTTACTGATGACAGATCATGGGTTTGAGGGCCCTGTAGAAGTGTTGTCAGAAGTTAGGGAATGGTGGAAGATAATGAGGTCCATAAATCTGTATGGAGACTAGAATCCTTGGATGAAGAAGTGAAGGCATGATAAAATTAACATTGATAATTACAGTGATGTTAATAGTTGGAGGCTGTGAAATTTTAGGGGAAGGGGGAGGAACACACAGAGTTCAGGGGCTCCCACCTGACCTCACTGATAAAGGCCTGAGGCCAGCAGAGGGGCATTCTTATTCTGAGGGCATTCTTTGTCCTCTTCCACCTTCACACGAGGAAACAGAGCCAGTGAGAATAATTTGGATGAGCAGAAGGACCAAGTGAACCACCTTAGACACAGGAGTGATTATCTCAAGATATTAATGAGAAGGGTGGAGAGAGGAGGACCCGGCAGTATCTGGCCTTCCTGTGGGATGGCTGTTGGCAAACCTTAGCTCATCAGAATCATCCCAAGGCTTTGTTAAAACCCACATTGCTGAAACCCACCTGCAGAATTGCTGATCAGTAGGACTGGGATGGGGCTGAAGAATTTGTATTTCTAACAAGTTCTCGGGTGATAAGTGATGCTACTGATCTTGGGGCAACATTCTGAGAAACATTGCTAAGCTCTAGGGCATTCTCAAGAATGCTGCCCTGTGGTAGAATAGCCAAAACGTCTAGAGGGGGTGGTCGATTCCTCATCCTCCCCCATTAAGTTCATTGGCCCTTGGGTGTAGGGCACCTGAAAGCAATTGCCAGTCCTAATCTGATGGCCAAATCTCCTCCTTCCTGGCCAGATCTAGTTTCCTAGGAAAGGCAGACAAAATGTAGACAGATGCTTATTGATTTGCTCATTTGGAGTAGTTAGGATGAACAGGAGATTGGCTAGTCAGTCAAGAGAAGGTTGTAGCTTGGTGGTCATTTGGATATCCAGTATTTACCCTGGGCACATTGCAGAACAGTTCTGTGCCTGGAGGGATGGCTACAGGCTTCCCGATGGGAGGTTAAGGTTGTTAATACTCCCCCTTTCTTACTTGAGGTTGGTTCAGTTGAGGAGCAGTAGAGAGCAACGGCTCCACAGGTAAGAAGGGGTCTGACAGTGTGACGACACTCATAGGCCAACATTCCTCTTTTGCCAGCTGTCCCCTGCCCTTGCTTCTACCAGTGGGTACCTCCAGACGCTTATCCTGGCTCCTCTGCTCTCCCCATATTCCCTCTCTCACTTTCACAGCTTTGAAATTTTGTTCTCTCTGCTTTTCTTCTCTCTTCCCACCCCTCTGTCTGTGCATGTTCACTTCTCCTCATTCTAAGCAATCAAATTCCCCGTGAACCTCTCAAGCTGTTGATTTCACTTGCATCTTCCTGTTTCCATACAGAATTCTCTTCTATGGGGAAGGCTTGCACTTTTGTATTCTTTTTTTTTTTCTTTTTTTGAGACAGAGCCTCAAACTGTCACCCTGGATAGAGTGCTGTGGCATCACAGCTCACAGCAACCTCCAATTCCTAGGCTCAAGCGAGTCTCTTGCCTCTGCCTCCCAAGTAGCTGGGACTACAGGCGCCCGCCACAACGCCCGGCTATTTTTTGGTTGCAGCCATCATTGTTGTTTGGTGGGCCCGGGCTGGATTCGAACCCACCAACTCAGGTGTATGTGGCTGGTGCCTTAGCCCGTTGAGCCACAGGCGCCGAGCCAAAGAAATATATTTTTTTTTTTTTTTTTGAGACAGAGCCTCAAGCTGTCACCCTGGACAGAGTGCCATGGCATCCACGGCTCACAGCAACCTCCAATTCCTGGGCTCAAGCTAGTCTCTTGCCTCTGCCTCCCAAGTAGCTGGGACTACAGGCATTCGCCACAATGCCCGGCCATTTTTTGGTTGCAGCCAGCATTGTTGTTTGGCGGGCCCAGGCTGGATTCGAACCCGCCAGCTCAGGTGTACGTGGCTGGCGCCTCAGCCCGTTGAGCCACAGGCGCCAAGCTCAAAGAAATATTTTTAATACAAAAAGTATTTTTCTAGCTGGGCGTTGTGGCAGGTGCCTGTAGTCCCAGCTACTCGGGAGGCTGAGGCAAGAGAAGAACCCAGGAGTTGGAGGTTGTTGTGAGCTGTGTGATTCCACAGCACTCTACCAAGGGCAACAAAGTGAGACTCTGTCTCTACCAAAAAAAAAAAAAAAAAAAAAAAGATTTTTCAATTGCATCATATTTTTCATTGTGATATCAAATATTCTATGTTTATTGGAAAAAATACATAAAATAAAGCTACACCCCTCATTAATGTGACTATTTCATTTTCTGGACTGCATCCTGTCCATTGCACATATTCATTTAGATAGTCAGATAAATCAAGTACTTTCACAAGCTTGGCAAAGCATTACCAGCTGTATATTTAGGCATATTCAGCAAATGTGAGATTTTCTTAAGAATATATGAGCTCTTTGTTTGTTAAGAACCTTCTGCAAAGAAATAGGAGGGAACATTTTGTGGGTTTTCCATTATTATACAAAGTACTACATAATAATAATAACAATTATCTTCTTTCTTTCATTAAGTATCCCACTGAAAAATCCACTCATGTTGAAGTGCTTTTGTTAAGTAACATTCACCATTTATTCTGATTTTTAATACAAAAAGGGTTTACCATAATTACAGCCTTACATACTGAATGGATGCTTTAAAATAGATGCAGCATCTGCTGATTTTCATTTTCAGAACACAGAAACAAGCAAAAATAAATGAACTGCAACACCTTTAAAAGATAGCAAAAAAAAATGTTTTTGCCATTAGCTTTTGAATTTAATTTTAAACTCCCTTGGACTTATTTTGTCTTTGGTTTCAATAAGATTCAGAGCTTGTTTTTCAGATGTTGTTACTGCTTTATTTTTGTGACTAATATATTCTGCAGTAGCATGTATGATGCTATCTGTGCATGTACTTTATGAGTATACTGTTACTTGAACATAGCAATGAGTTGCTAACTCCCCTCTCCTGAAAAAGTTTGCTATAGTCTTTCCCCTTTCCTCTAAAAAGTGGTTTCATAATATAATATGAAGTGGTTTGCTTATAGCTACCTTACTTAAGTTTGTGTGGGAGAATGGGGAATATATTTAACTCTACATGAGTCTGACTCTTCTTTGTGAAACATGTGCTTAATTTGAAATACATGTTCCTAAGTGTTCATTTAAGCATTTTGTGTTAAATTAAAATCATCTATCCTGTATACACATAGGCAATCATTATGTGCACACCAAGTTTTTCAGTGAAAAATGGAAAAGATTAGTGAGTGATAGAACTGCACACCATAATCAGGCATTCAGCTGTCAGCCCTCATCATTGCCCTGGAATCCAAAGACAAAAGAGACCAGGTTCTCTGGGTGTGTACACTTAGAAATGAAAAGGAAATCACTGGCCCAGATTCCCCTGGAAGATACAATTGTAAAGCTGGAATTATGCATTTTATTTAATTTTTATTGACGTAGGGAGGTAAAATATAGGGCCACTTTGTTCTACATTCATGGGAGTTGTTAGGATCTTGGATTGCCATCAGAAGAAAACATGTGTGAACTGTACACTGTAGTTCATGGTTGTTAAATACTCCACATGGTCAATGCCTATAAGCAATCAAGCTGCCATGCCTGGTATTATTGAAAACTTTGGATGATTTTCAGTAATATGCCCAAGAATCATGTCCAGTGGTAGAGATTTGAAAGAACGCAGAGAAAGCCATCTCCATATTAACACATAGTGAATTATTTAGCACATTAGCATATATAACATATATAGAAAGAATGCTTTCAGCTGGAAGCATCATCTTATGTGCCTCACTCATTAATTTAACAAATATTTATTGAGCAAGGTAATGTTCTAGGTTGTATGAATACAGTGGTGACTAAAGAACAAAGAAAATTACGGAGTTTACGTTCTAGTGAGGGGAGATGGACTATAAAGACAATAAGTAAAACACATAATATATTAGATAATGTTAAATGCTATAGAGAAAAAAAACAATTAAGGAGAATAAGAAGTTGTGAGTAGGAAAGGTTATAATGTTAAATAGAATGATTGAGAAAGACCTGGATGAGAAATGACACTTGAGCAAAGGGCTAAAGGAGATGAGGGCATTAGTTATAGAGGAATCTGGTGGAAGAATTTCATGGGGAGAAGGAATAACCACATGCAAATCCCCTGAGTTTGAATGAGTGGGGATTTGTTACAAGAACAGATTAAAGGGTGGCTCCTGTGGCTCAGCGAGCAGGGCGCCGGTCCCATATACCGAAGGTGGCGGGTTCAAGCCCGGCCTCGGCCGAACTGCAAAAACAAAAAAATAGCCGGGCGCTGTGGCGGGCACCTGTAGTCCCAGCTACTAGGGAGGCTGAGGCAAGAGAATCGCTTAAGCCCAAGAGCTGGAGGTCGCTGTGAGCAGTGTGACGCCACGGCTCTATACCAAGGGCAATAAAGTGAGACTCTGTCTATAAAAAAAAAAAAAAAAAAGAAATAAACATCTATAATCACCAAGTGTGATACCTACTATGGAGAAAGCCAACAGGTAAGAGAATGGAAGTTCAGAGCGGAGCAGGCCCTGGAGGCAGAGAAGGTTGGAGGAAGTCAGCAGCT
>CAUYON010054534.1:0-44225 GCA_963573935.1 Arctocebus calabarensis
GAGACATCTTCTGAATTAATCCTATAATCTCTACCTCCATGTTAGTTTCCATTTTATTAATCTTGTTTGCTATCCAGATTCTAAATTGGATTTCAGACATCTCCACTATCTGTTTGTTGATGGGATGGTCTGGATTGGATGGTTTGTCATTTTTTGGGGGAGTTGCACCGTTCTGTTTATTCATGTTGCCAGAGTTTTTCTGCTGGTTCCGCCTCATGTTAGTTTTTCAGTTTTTAGGTATATGAGCAGGAGAGTGAAATTGGACTGGAGACTTCTATGGTTGTGGTTGACCAGCCCTCCACTTAGGTACTGGTGTGGTGACTGCAGCCTGTACAGTTCAAGAGCTCCAGTCCAATTGTAAATGCAGTCAGTCTGGATTGTGGATGAGTTGGAGTTCTAGACTTCCAACCCTGGGCAGGGGGTGAACTGAAGGATCAAGGAGGCAAGGAAAACATTTATAACACCAATCACCTTAATAGCAAATGGGCTAATACATTCGTAGAAGGGCTACCAGACACCTAAGCCCACAGATGCACCCACAATCAGAAACATCGACATACAAACAAAACATAACAAACAAACAGCCAATCACAGAACAACGGCTAAGAAAAAAAAAAAAAAGGAATTCTACAATAAAAATGCTTCTTATAAAATACTTGAGAATAGCAAAGAAGAAAAGCCTCTAGCAAATATGATATAAGTACTCTTAGAATCTATAAGAATGGAGGGAGAGGAGGGGGAGACACAACAAAGAAATTAACACGGGAGAGGAAGAAGAATGTTCAGTTGAGAATCGGAGGTAATAAAAATAGCCTAAGAAAAGAAAGTGAAGTAAAGAGTTATTTGTCGATAGCACCTCCAAGAAAAGGATATTAAAAAAAAAAAAATCTCAAAAATAATATTATTCTTATATGTATATAGAATTGCAGTCCAGGCCAGCAACAATGATCTGCTGTGAGAGGCGAGCGCGGGAGCGGGGCTCGTGGTGACTGTGGGGGGAGGGGGCTCGTGGTCGCTGCAGATCTCGGGGGCCGCAGTGGTGGTGTCGGCCACCATGATGTCACTATTCGCGAGGCAGCGGCACCACAGCTCACGGTAGCAGTGGCTTTGGAGCGACCACAGCAGCACCAGCAGCAGCAGTTGCTATGGCTGCAGCTCGCAGTGGCAGTGAAGGCTGGAGGGGAGGGGGCTTTGCGGGGCTGTTGATGGGAACTTGAACTTCAGTTATTCTCCAGCTGAAGTGCCTGGGGGCCCTTCTCATCAACTTCCACAGCTCAAAGTGTCTTTTCCACCCCTCTCAGGCTTCACTAGGGTCCCCGCCTAGTGTAAAGCTTGCTGGTCACCCATTCTTTCTTTCTCTCATTGATCTGTGGAAAAGGCACTTGCCATTTTGGACATTCCAATGTGTCAGTCCAGCAGAGTCCGGACCCCTCGGCTCATGCCAGGGCTGCCCAGGTCTCCGTGGTTCCTAGCAGCGCCCCTTTCTGATCGTCAAACTCTGAGTTCCACGCATCAGTGGAATTTTCTCTGATTAGAGCTTGTGGGTTGGGACATGCTGTCCTCCCTGTGGGAGGGGCTGGCTGCCCCTTCGCCGGGCAGGGGGAAATGGTTTGCAACAGTTTCCATGGCTAAGAACTATATTTCAAATGCGTCAATCCTCCTGATCTCTGTGTCTCACCAGCTGCCCATCCACTCCAATAGTTCACATGGGGAAAGATCCAGAGCTCCCACTCTCTCACCTGCTGACCGGGGAGAGACGGGCTACGGGACCGTCTCCGCTGCCATCTTGTGTGGCTGATTACCTAATTTATTTTAGTTGTGTTCCTTCTACGAGGTTACAAATTGTTTTTCATTATTTATTTATTTAGCATATTGCAAGAATTTTGGACACAGATGACTGTTTTAATAGGCAGTTTCATTCTTTTTCTGGCAGGATGTTCAAATAGCAGAATTATCCTAAGTGGGCATGTTCTATCTAACAATGAATATTTTTGCAAAGAGATAGAATGTGCAACTCTGCAGTTGTTCTTATTTTTTTTTAAATGAGTATCTGAAGAACATTTATTCTTTTTGGTGACCTAAACTTCTAAAGGTATAAGTAAGCTCGAATTGATAATATCTTAACTTGAATAGTAGCCAAATAATCCATTCACTTATTCATTCACTCATATGCTCATTAGTTCAGGCATCCTGTATTTTACATCTTCTCTGTACCAGGCATGGAGCAAGGTGTGGAGACTATGAAGATAACTGTGACTAAACTCTACTGCAAGGAGCTTTCAATGTCAATAGCAACACAGTCATGAATGTATTAGGAAGGATTAGTTCATTTATTTGCCTGCCTGGCTGCAATCAAATATCAGGAGACCTTCTCTTCATGAACTGGCATTCCTGCCCTGAAAATGTTTCGTTCTAGAGAGTCAATTCTAAAGAGTTCTCATCTCATGAATTTTTTCTTCATTAAATGAAAATGTGACTTAAAAACTTTAATAAAACACAACCCTGTTGCTTTATATGTGTAAGGTCCCGATCTTTGTAATTCATTATGCATGTTTGTATAACAACTTTGCTTTATTCTTTAAATGAGTTTTTTAAAGATGGCCAATTTCTTTCACTATTTTCAGTATTGTCTCTATGTATTTATCTACAAAAAGCATTAAATACATTGTGGTTGTCTCATGTTTAAATATTTTAAGTGCTTGTAACGGTTTGTGGGAATGGTGACTCCTGTGCCTGATCTCAGCTACAAACAAGGAAATGCACATTTAGCATGTGCCTCACAGGGAATCTCTAAAAACTTGAGATATATTTTAATTTTGTATGTAGCCCCTGGTCTTAAACATAATCTTCTTGGGAAAGTTAATAGTATTATGTGCAAAATGAACTGAAATATTAATTAGTAATGTTTTAGCTACACGTGGAAGAGAACTCACCCACATGGCTGCTGCAAAAAGGGCGATTATTGATCCATAACCAGAAAATCCAGGGATGGAACTAGTCAAATGAGGTTTGATTCAGAATCAAAATAATGTTATTTTGATTATAATATATCTCCATCTTTTCTGTAAACTAATTTGGTAGTCGAATATCAAATTTGGTGATTATCTTACATTAATTAAGACCTACTTCATAAACTGAAATTTGACACAGTCCTTCAAAACTATGAAGTAATTACAATGAGAAATAGGTGGTTTTCTTTTATCAAAAGAAGTATGAATGTTCTACTAGCAGGCAAAATCACATTACCTACTGGGGCACTGACAGTTTTCTGTATTTGTTCTTCTACTATGTTAGTGGACTAACTGGTAAATTAACAGATCAATAAATTCAACCCTAAATATAGCTGCTAGATTAGTCTTTTTTTTATTATTATTATTTTATTGTTGCAGATTCCCTAAGGGCACAAAGAACCAGGTTACATTGATTGCATTTGTTAGGTAAAGTCCCTCTTATAATTGTGTCCTGCCCCCAAAAGGTGTGTACACCCCATGACTCCCCACCCTCTCCATCCTTCTCTCTCTTTACCCAGGTCTTTCCTCACCCTGCCCCCATGTACTAGGTCATAAATTCTCCTCATATTAGAATTAAGTACATGGGATTTTTGCTTCTCCGTTCTTGTGATGCTTTAATAAAAATAATGTGTTTCACTTCCATCCAGGCTAATACAAAAGATGTAAAGTCTCCATCTTTTTAATGACTGAATAGTATTCCTTGGTATACATGTACCACAGCTTGTTAATCCATTCCTAGGGTGGTGGACATTTAGGCTGTTTCCACATTTTGGCAAATGTAAATTGAGCTGCAATAAACAGTCTACTGCAAGTGTTCTTATGGTAAAAGGATTTTTTTTTCTTCCAGGTAGATGCCCAATAATGGGATTTCAGGATCAAATGAGAGGTCTAGGTTGAGTTCTTTGAGTGCTATCCATGCTTCTTTCCAAAAAGGCTGAATTAGTTTGCAGTCCCACTAGCAGTGTAAAAGCATTCCCTTCTGTCCACATCCACACCAGCATATGCAGTTTTGAGATTTTGTGATACGAGCCATTCTCACTGGGGTTAGATCATTTGCATTTCTCTAATAATTGGGGATGATGAGCATTTTTTCATATGTTTGATTGCATTCATCTGTCTTCCTAAGAGAAGGCTTTATTCCTCTCTATTGCTCAGTGATATAAGAGATTATTGGCTTTTTTCCTGTTGATTAATTTGAGTTCTCTATAGATCCTAGTTATCAAGTTTTGATCTGATTCAAAATATGCAGATATCTTTTCCCATTGTGTAGTTTGTCTATCTGCTTTGGTTGTTGTCTCCTTAGCTGTACAGAAGCTTTTCAGTTTGGTTGAGTCCCATTTGTTTATTTTCATTGTTGTTGCAATTGCCATGGAAGTCATCTTCAGGAAGTCATCTTCATAAAGTCTTTCCCCAGGCCAATAATCATCATGCATTTTTCCCTTGCTTTCTTTGAGTATTTTTATCACTTCATGCCTTAAATTTTGGTCTTTTATCCATCTTGAATAAATTTTTTTTTTTTTTTTTAGTTTTTGGCCAGGGCTGGGTTTGAACCCGCCACCTCTGGCCTATGGGGCTGGCGCCCTACTTCTTTGAGCCACAGGCATGAGTGGAGAAATGTGAGGGTCCAGTTTCAGTCTTTTACATGTGGATATCCAGTTCTCCCAGCACCATTTATTGAATAGGGAGTCTTTCCCCCAAGGTATGTTCTTGCTTGGTTTATCAAAGATTAGGCACAGTAAGATGTTAGTTTCATTTCTTGGTTTTCTATTCGGTTCCAGATGTCTATGTCTCTATTTTTGTGCCAATAGCATACTCTTTTAATCAGTATGACCTTGTAATATAGCCTAAAGTCTTGCCTTAGCTATACAGATTTTTTTCTGGTTCCATAGAAAACAAAGAATTATTTTTTCCAAGTCTTGAAAGTATAATGTTGGTATTTCAGAGATGGCATTGAATCTGTAGATTGCTTTGGGAAATATAGACATTTCCACAATGTGTATTCATCCCAGTCATGAGCATGGTATGTTCTTCCATTTGTTAATATCTTCTGCCATTTCTTTTCTTAGCGTTTCACAATTTTCTTTATAGAGTTGCTTCACCTCTTTTGTTAGGCATATTCCTAAGTATTTCATTTTCTTTGAAGCTACTGTGAAGGGAATTGTGTCCTTAATTAGCTTCTCATCGTGGCTGTTATTGGCATATAAAAAGGCTACTGATTTGTGCACATTGATTTTATATCCTGAGGCATTACTGTACTTGAGATCACTTCCAGGAGTCTTGTGGTTGAGTCTTTGGGGTTCTGTAAGTATAAGATCATATCATCAGCAAAGAGGGAGAATAGTTTGTTTTTTTAATTTGACTGGTACTAAAGTGATTGAAAATATTCAAATTTAGAGTATTTGACTATTCTAATTGATACTGACTACTCTAATTCTATGAAGAGTTCCTAAACCACTAGGAACTTTAATAGTATTCTTTAGAAAAAGATGCACAGAGTCTCTACTAAAATATAAAATTATCCTCCAGTGTATATCTGCATTGATTGATGCAGAGATTTTCTACCACAGAAAATTTCAAACAGAAAAGTGAATAGTCCTTCCCTTCTACCTTGTTTCAATAAGAAAGTTAAAGAACGTTTGTTTGGGGTGGGAATCTTGTTAGTTAGGTCATGTTTCCATAGAAAATATGAACTCCAGGATGCTCTTTTGTACTTAGTTCTTGCATTGCATTCTTGCGTTGCATTATTGAGAGCAATAATTTCTAATGGTCTCTGATTTGTCAAGCTCTAGGTAATCTCTTGAGTATTGAAAGTTGTTGAAGAGTTTGTTAATCCTGAAGGCATACATAAGACAGTCAACATGCAATCATAAAATTCTAAAACACCAAAAGTATTTTTTACTTTCATAAATGTGTTTTTGGTTTTTCATTTATTCAACAAGTATTTATTAAGTGCCTAAAGGAATTAAGTTAGGCACTTGAGATACAGAGGTTTTTGTTTTCATGCTTACATGCTGTGGGAAGAGAGACAATAATGAATAGGAAATTTCAGAAAGACACAAAAACAGTAGGGAGAGTAAAATGGAGTGACATTACAGAGAGTAACTGGCTGGGAACTCTGATTTTTAATAGGTATATGACTTCCTCTTTCAGGTGACATTTCAGCCAAACCTTGAATAATGAGAAGTACTCAGCCATGTAATATCTAGGAATTAAATATCTCAAGATACATTTCATAATAAATATTATTCCCAAGGGTTTGGAAATAGAAAAATAAAGTCTAAACCAGGGATGGGAACCTGCGGCCTTTTAGGCCCTTAGATGTGGCCAGATTTTGTAGAAGAAATCCTTTTATTTTTATTAGTATCTTTGTTCATCTTTTATATTTTTATTTTATTTTTACAATGAGCGTATTTAAAATACCAAAGGATAAAATACATTTCAACAAAATAATCCTTCAAGATTGGCCAACACTATTAGAACATTAGTAAACCATAAGGGTTAAATTTACAGCTGCTATGCCCAGAATTTTGTTGTAATGTCCCCTTTCTGATTGTCATCACTTCTACAGGAGACTGCTTGGTGAGAGTTTATAGGAGTTGAGTACACCAGTCTGTTATCAGCTTTTGACAGCGGTATTCTCCATTTCTGTTTGAAGTAGAATTTGTGACTAGTTTGCACAGCTTGACAGTATTTCTAATTCTGTCTGCTTAACAGCCCATCATATCAGAGAAAACCAAAAGAATGCTGAAGGAAGAAAACATATTTTTAAATGAGAATTGGGAATTGCAATATTATCTTGTTTCTGCTAAATATTAGATTATTTGCTTGCTTTGTGATACCCCAATATCAACATTAAAGAGATTCAGTGCTGATCGGCATTGTAATACACTTGAAGACCATAAAGAGTTCAAATTAGGACTTGGTGCCTGTAGCTCAATGGGCTAAGGCGCCAGCCACGTACACCTGAGCTGGCAGGTTCGAATCCAGCCCGGACCCACCAAACAATGATGACTGCAACCCCAAAATAGCCAGGTATTGTGGCAGGTGCCTGTATTCCCAGCTACTTGGGAGGCAGAGGCAGGAGACTCGCTTGAGCCCAGGAATTGGAAGTTGCTATGAGCTATGATGCCACAGCACTCTACCCAAGGTGACAGCTTGAGGCTCTGTCTCAAAAAAAAAAAGAAAAGATTTTAAATTAGAAGGAGAGGCATGAAAGGTTGCATTTCAGAAATTAAAAGATGAAAAGCAAAAGCAAAAACCATTCCTTCAAGCAGCAATAAAACCTGGAAATAACTATAAGTAGCTTATATACTCACAGGAAGAAAGGGAATCCCTTCAGTGATGTAGAAATTGTATAAGAGTGCATTGTCAAAGTACATCGTCAAAGTTGCACGATGCTTAGACCATGATAAAGTTTCAAAGTACAAACCACTGCCTTTTTTCAAGGAGAATCATAACTGATTGACAGCATGAATTAGCCTTCAACTTAACAGAACAACCTTATGCAATACTTCAGAAGGAAAATATGTACTATTGAATTGTTTTAGAGGAATCAACTGATACTACAGACTTGGCACAGATTTTCTTCTTCATTCATGTCATAAGAAAATAATTTCTTTTCTTTGAAAGTTGCATTAATTTAGTGATAATCAAATTTTCTTTGCTACAAAGTTACTCTCTTTGGACAACCAGTTATGTTTTTGTGAAAGCATGGAGAATGGATAACATCAACATCTTTCAAGATAAATGAAAGTTTGTGTGAAGTTGGACTGAAAATGGTAAATTTAATGAGTGACCCTTTAATATGCAGTGACCCTTCCATGACAGGAAAACATGAAGGTTTTATTGCACAGACAAGGAAAGTATTAACATACCCAGATGTTCTCATTGCTTTTGATTGTATCTTGCAACAGCAAAATCCCTGTGCTAAAGCCACTATTCTGAGTGACACTTTGTAACGAGTTCTGAGTGTCATCAACTATATTTGTGCAAATGCAGCATAGCATCATCAGTTTCCCAACATGTTAAAGTTGAATGATGAGGTGCATATATTTGCCCTATCATCTATCGTTCTAAAGTACATGGGCTATCACAGGCACAGGTGTTAGCCAAAATTTTGTCTCTCCAAGAACAGAAGGTTAAATTTTATGGAAAATAAGATTTCTACAGGAATGTATCTCTTCTGTATAATGCTACGTCAAATCAAAAGGATTTAAATATTTCTTTGCAAGGTAAAACTAAGTTTACATGGTATGTGACCAAAAACGCCAAACATTTTGAAAATCTGTCTTGTTTCAAAACATTTCTTTAAAAGATAATTTTGACTGAATGTTTCTCCCAGTTAGTAAAGGTCATTGATGAACACAATGATACATGCGAGTCATTTGAAGAATACACAGATGCTATTAATCGGAGAATACAGTGAAGGGTTCACTGACTTTGAGAATCATGACATCACACTCACATTAGCATTTAAGCCTCACCTAATTGATGTCACCAAAACACCTAAAAAGTTACAGTTAGAATTGATTGAGAGAAGAGTATATGTGGGAACACTTAATGGAAGGGTCCTATCTTGATGTATATGTATTGGTAATAAGGATTTTATAAACTTAAAACCAATGTTCAATAATTAGTTGTAAATAAATTAGAAATATTATTAGAAATAAGATTGTAGAGTATGGACAAAAGAGAAAGCAGTAATAGGAGATAATGATTCAGAATTCATCTCTTGGCTTTGAGTGCAAAGCATAAGACTTTGTCACTTTAATATTTTAAAACCTGACATGTTGACTATTCCCCCTCTTTCCGCTGGTGCTGCGTCTGCAGGCCTTGTGGCCATTCTCTGCGGGCGGGGGGGGGGGTGTAATCTGGGACAATGCTTTTAGGGAGTTTAAAAATCTTTAAACCTTGTTCAACACAGGAAAATTTGCTCCAGACCAGATAAGGAGATGAAATACCTCTTTTCTTCTGTCACCTTAGTTTGGCCAAAAGAGTGTATCTGTCTAGACACAAAACCACCAAAATATTAAAAGATTATGCCTGTGATGTGCAACTATGCATCAGCTAAGATTTTTTTCCTTAAGTCAGGCTCCTAATTATTTACCTTGTCAAGACTCTGTTTGTGTTAAGATCATAAATACCTTAAAACGATAAAAAGTAACAAATCCATACAATTAACATAATTAATTATAAAATTAGTCTAGTTCATAAAAATTCAAACACAACAACAACCAGGAAGAGATTATTTGCCTTAGCTTCATGAGTTTTACAGATATAACACTGATATGTAAAATAAATACAGAACTAGCCTGATATTGGAGGCGACATTCTAAAAGCCTCATGAAGAGGGTGTGCCTCCTCCCAAATCTCCATTGCTTTTAAAACCATCTCTTTGTCTTTGTCTATTAATTCTCTTTTATTTTCCTAATAAACCTATATCGGTCTCACTCATATCACCAGACCACAAAAAAAGAGATCCATAACACGTCAAGACTAGTTTTCCAATAATTGAGCTCCCATTAGATAACATTTTAGAAGTCATTGTTTGATGGTAAGAAAGATCCAACTGAAAAATGGAAAAATGCTGTAGAATACCCACATTTCCGGCAACATGCCCCCAAAATGCCTTCTTGCTTTTTTGACCCCTGAGTGCTGCAAGTCCACAGTCTCCTATCTAACCCTAATCAAGATGCTTTTCATGCCACTGAATCTGTGAACTTCCCTGTTTCAACCAAATATTCAAATACTTCCCAACAAAAACCAGACTCAATAAAGGCATAAAAATATGAGTTAACTTGAAAATTAACATATTTTAATTTTTGAAATTATTAAGTACCTAGTAATTAGACTTTTCAAGTATATCTTTGATAAAGTAATGTTACTTTCAAAGTATATCTGATTGAAATTTATTGAATGTGGACCTGTTTGATGACAGCTAAGCTATTACAGCCTTCCAGCATGAAAAGGTTCCCCATCCCAGTCTAACCTTCCACTTAGGCATCGACATTGTTTACACAAAAACTTGCTTTAGGGAAAAAGAATTTTGTAATTCCAATATTCTAGACTCTTTTTTTATTTCAAAATGTTAAGAAGGTACAGATATTTTTGGATACATGGATTGTTTTTGTGATACCAGAGTCGGCTGTAAATCCATCACCCAAATAGTGTCCACTGTTCATTGTGCCCCTCAAGTAGAAGTTTGCCCTTCTTTCCTCCTCTCTACCCCAACTTGATTTCCACTGAGTTTTACTTCTCTATAGGCCCTTTATAGTATTATAAACAAATGCTAGCATGGCATAATTGATGCCATTTATGGTCAAAAGTAGAGGATCGGTTTTTGAGCTCTTGTGATGTGAATCTATTGTTCCAAACTCTGGTTTAGGTCTCTCATAAGATTAAGTTGATATGTCTTAATCAATATCTCTCTTCTTACTAAGAAATAACTTCTCTCTCAAATGTCTGTACCAATTTGACAGTTTTCTCTGCTTCAGTTAACCTGAAAAATCTTTAGCCATCTAATAACTTTCAGAGACTTTAAGATATGTAATTTAGACTGGTTTAAAGAGATAAGTATCTCTTGAAGCCGACTCTGGCTGTCAGTATTATTGTCACTAAAGCTAAACTACATATAATGGAAGTGATGACTTAGCCGATAAGTTTAAGGTAGAACAAAGATGTCTGCAATTCCAAATGCAAGGTAGAATAATTCTCACCCATGTACGCAAAGTTAATGTTTGGAACATCAGTAGACATGCTGGCATTTGCCTTTGTGTATTACTTGAGGATAATCAGAGGTTTGTTTACCTTTTCTTAATACACAAATGCCTCTGATAATTCAAAACATCAATTCAAAACAGTAAAGTGGAAAAATTCAGAGAAGTATCATACTTTAAGGAGCAATGATATGTAATCAACACATAATACGGACTTGGAAAATGATTTTATTTTTTAAAGATAGCATGTTCTCTTTAAATATTGTGGTTACATAAAGTTTGAAGAAGAGGTTATACTTGTAAATTAGGAAATGTTATTGCCTGTTCTATGACCTCTTTCATTTATTATGGTTCCATCATTTTAGGTGCTTTAAGGTTTTGATCTCATTCAATTCTCAAAATACGCTAATTGGCCCCATATTTTAGAAGAAGAAACTGAGGTTTAAAGTTAACCAAGGTCATTGTGTTAGCCTGAATAATCTTTGGGTGGACCTAAAGCTACCCGGGCCCTGCTCCTTTTCAGAAGCTGTACAATGCATGAGAACAGCTCTCCTTCTGCATCTTCAGAAAAGCGCTGACACGTGGGTTTGGGCTCAAAGAAATTGATTTCAGACTTAAAACCTCCAGATCTTTACAAGAATAAATGTGTATTTTTCTAAGCCACCAAGTATGTGGTAGTTTATTAGAGTGGCAACTAGATAAGAAACTAATATAATCATAAAGATTAAAATGTTGAATACCAGATTAAAAGCAACCGACCACCCCATTCTTTTTTTTTTTCTAATACATCTCCATGTTTTGTTGCTTCCTAGGAGAAACTCCATAGTTGCAAATTGAAAGCAATTGACTCAGTCAGTTCTTTATTTCATGGGAATATCTGTATTTACAAATCTGTAAACATATACACTTTAAAATATCATCTCCTTCACCTAAAATTGGATTATTTATAAAGTGTTTTGAAAGATGGAACCCAAGCCTTGACAAATTACTGATATCTATTCAGATTATCTTAAGCAAAAATTTAAAGAAAAAAGACCCTTTAATATGTTAGACATAATTTTCAAACCATTCAATTTTCATAAATAAATCATCTAACATTTTACATATGAAATACAAAGTTTTGTGACATAATTTTTTCAACAATAATCACTGTCATGTTATAGTTTTTGAATTGATGGGGAGTTGTGAAGAATAACATCTTCTGTTTACTACTATGGCAAATACTTGGAAACTAGAAAGGGAGAAAGCTCAGAGGCAAAGCTGAAGGAATAAAGGTACATCACTAATAATAAGTCATGAAATTACCAGTTGCTATTTAGGAGTTGAGCGCAAACTTGGAAGATCTCTTCTTGGGGTAAATTCCCTTGTTTCTGGGAAAGGACAAGACACAGATCTTCCTACTTAGGAAAAGACCTACTTACTTGTTAAATGTCAAAAAAGAAAGAATAAAGCAGTGTTCACGGTTGAAGAGCAGTTGTAAGATTGGGTATTTGGGTGGGGTGTGATAGGGATAGAATCGTAAGATAAAAGACATAGACCTGAAGGATAAGAAAGGGGAATTTGAACTTGATAGCTCATTAAGAGCAAAGAGTACATATTATCATTAAAAAAAAATCTAAGTGTCTTGTGATGTGCCAAGGACCTGTCAAAATAAACTTTTACATATTATATAACTGAAATATCATCATGCTTGAATAAGCAGCAATAATAAGGTTAAGCACTAGAAGGGGAGGTGTGACATTCTTTCTGTGCTAGGTCACTTAAGTCCCAGCACATGGAGTCTTGAGCTTGAGGTGATAAGTAAGGACTTTTTCTAAGGTGAAAAAGTTGAAATTCGAAAGCTTGGAGGTTGGCTGGTTCTAACGTGCTATGCTGGTTCATTATACCAAAAAATGATTAAGAAATTAAAAATTTATTGAGTATATTGGCTGTTTAGTTTTATAAACCAATGTATCAGCTCTCAACATAACCTTAAATTCATAATACTTCTTGAAAAATTGGAAGGCAAGGACTTGATGTCTTTTATCAACTATTTGAAAGCCTGTATTGTGGGAATACATAACCTTGGCATCAGGCAAAGTTGAAGAGAATGGAAATGAGCAGGTTGTTTAGGCTGTGAGAAACAGTTGGAAACATTATTCCAAGAACAAATTCTATGTGGAGAGGTTTAGGTAGCAGAGGTACATTGCGTCATTACATTCCCTGATTCATTTCTCCCAGTCTCAATTTCTCATTGTCCGCAGTTCAGCGTATTTTATTCTTTTGCCCCTTCTCATCTCTTAGCTATTTATATTATAGACTCACTTAGTGCCTTTAGCATCTTAAAGGATCAGTCTGATTATCCTATGAGGGAAAAACCTGGATGGAGTAAGAGTGAAAACAGAAACATTTTAGGAGGTCATTGTGTTACTGGAATTTCTTCTTCAGTAGGTCCTTGTTCTGGGGGAATGAAAGACTGAATCCATGGACCACAGATCAGTGGTAAGACAGGATTTATTTTACAGAAAAGAATATAGACAAAAAGCAGCAAAAAAACCCAAGTAGGAAAACATCTCCCAGCCTAGGTTCTTCATATGGGTCCTTTGTAGTTACATTTAGCCAGGACTTGGTAACAAATAAATGGATACAGTCCCTTCCACTGGGGCAAGAGGCAAGATTTATGAGCACGTCTATGAATGGACACAGTCCCTTCCACTGCAACAGGTGAATGGGCGCATCAAAGAATGGAGACAGTCCCTTCTGCTAGGGGCAAGGAGAATGGGTGCAATAATGAATGCATGTAGTCCATTCATGAAAGTGTCCAGGCCTAGGAAACTTACATGAAATTAACCAGGCCTGGGAAAAGGGGGCTTTGCTAGCCAGCCAAGGGGAAGGAGACAGAGGCTGGAGCGGGTACACCACAGTGCTTCCTGAGCTGGCAGCTGTCCGTCCAGCAGTTGTCTGGCCCCTCCGATCACTCCTGCCCACCCTCCACCCTGTTGGCTCCTCCAAGCCCTCCCCTATACTGCCACTGTGCTGGCTGGGGCTCCACCAACCCTGTATCTATTATAGCTTTTTTTTTTTTTTTTGCAGTTATTGGCCTGGGCTGAGTTTGAACCTGCCACCTCTGGCATATGGGGCTGGTGCCCTACTCCTTTGGGTCATAGGCGCCACCCCTCAATTGTAGCTTTTTAACAGAAAAACTATGATGAATTAGAGGTTATTGGAGTTGAAGAGAAGTAGAAAACTTTACTATGTATTTTTAAGTTAAGGCACCAGAACTCAACAAATGACAAGTTACATGTATGTGTTTGTGTGCCTATGGTTGGTGATTGATGGGGGGAATTCAGAGCAAAATAATTCCAACGGTGGGACTGAAAATTCGTGGAGATAAGAAAGATTAGAGAAGAAACAGGACTATTAACTTATAGATGGGTTTCTGGTGGGAAAATAGAAGGAGAATCAAGAGCCCGATTTGTCATGCTTTTGAGACTTCTGAGTGCAAGTGCTAAATAATTAAAGAGATGTTTAATACTGTAGTTCAGATCAGATATGTATTTGGGAACTAACATTCAATATTTGATATTTAAAGCCATGTGAATGTATAACATTGCTACAAGAAAGTATTTATCATGGAAAAAAAAAATAGATGCCAGCAAAAACACCTAAAGAATTTCTCCTAGAAGGAGAGAACAAATACAGAATAAGAAAGTAAACGTAGAAAAAAAACAAAAGAATGAGATGTCATGAAACTGAAGGAGGAATAGTTTTAGGAAGAATTCAGTGCTCATGTTTGACAAGAGTCTGCCGAAGGTGAAGACAGGAAAATATGTCCTGGAATTGTCCAAAGGCAGGTCATTAATCGCTCTGACAACTGCAGTTCCAATACAATATAGCATTCACAAACCAGACTGGAGTAGGTTAAAGAGTGAATGTGCAGTGAAGCCCTGGAAAAAAAATGGGTATATGGTGTTGTGGAGGAGTTAAGCTTGAAGTACGGAAATTGGGTGATTGCTGGAAAAATATGCATCTGTTAAGGGAGAATGTGTGTTTTAAAGTCGGGGAATCTTTTAGCCGGAATTTCTCTCTGATGAGTCCTTGGTTTCAAAGTTGAAGAATGACTCCACAGACCACGTGAGCACATTTTGTGGTATTCCATGTGAGTGGGAATATAGAGAAACGCCAGCACATTGAGTTCAAATTAAGCATGGGTCCTTCATTAGGCCATCCAGTCAAGAGCAGGTTTATGCCACAAAGTCTCTTGACCGTGTTGAACTGGAGGTGCAAGGTTTTTATATGGCACTTCTAGTGGGGGATGGGAAGCCCTAGCATAAGCAGACTTTTGCCCAAGCTAATATCTGCAAGGTTAGAGCTATGAGGAGAGGAGTCTGTGGTCTTACAGAAGTCTAAAAACTGCATACAGCCCAGAAAACGTGTGATAGGATTGTGGTTTCCACCAGATTTTATTCAGTTGTCACAGGATTCTGTAGCTCTCAGCTAAATTTCCATCTCAGCTAATTCATCATTTTTACAGGGTCGCTGCTTGTTCAAGGGGCTATTTTGGTTACAAAGGGGTGGGGGGAGTTGGCAAGCTCTTAACAAAATGGAGTAAGTTTGGTTCATTTGCTCCTCAAAATGGATGGAGTTAGAGCTTCACAGTTTCAGGACAGAATATATTGATGGATAGATAGATAAGCAAAAGAGGGGAACAGAGCCTCCGGCAGAGAGCGGGCCTGAGTGGGCAGTCCATTTAGGCCTTCTGTCTACAGTTTGTATTTTGCTTTTCCTAATTTGTGGGCAGAGGAGTTTGAAGAGATGAGATATATACCTGCAACATGTCACAATCGGCCAGGAGCCTGTGGGCAGAAATTAATTTCAAATGTGCTCCTGTGTAGGAATACGGTCCCATTTGAAGCACTTCTCTGCTCAAGGAGAGGTAGTGGATGTGTGCTTGCTCTGGGAGAACCAGCCCAGCTGAGATACTGGTCAGGCTGATTGTATTATGACTTTGTGTCCAGAGAACACGGCCTGTAAAGGGCTTGTTTGTACCTTGCTGCCGGGTCTGTGATGAGACTGATTTCTGAGCTCACTCAGCATGGGAAATGAGGGGGGATTTGTGCCACTCCAGTCCTGAGCAGGGGAGCCAGGATCAATATTAAAATGTGCTTGTGTACTGATGATGCAAATGATGTGGGAAAGAGAAGTTATAACTGGAGGAGGTAATACCTCGAGAAAGCAAGAGTGATAAAAGTCCTGATCCTCTATACATATGGGGGAGTTGTCCTTTAAAAAGTGATATTTTGTTCTACCATCACAGGGGAGAGACATAAAATATGGAAGCAAACACAGTTGAATCCTTCCCATTTGATTGTTTCTATTTTTTTACTTAGCTATCAAGTGGAATTATTAGTTCATGTAGGAAAGAGCCATCAAATGTTTGCAGAGTTTATTCACTGAAACTTCTACACCACCAAGAATAATGCCTGGCATGTAAAAAAATCCTTGCAATTATGTATTAAAAAGATGAAGGGAAAGGGTGGGAAAAAAGAGAGAGAGAGAAAGAGAGAAAGGGTGTTATCTTGGAAAGCAAAAGAGTTGACTTACTATAATTGAATTGTATGTCCCGGTTTCAGGTTTTACCTGCTTATTCCTTTCCTACAGGGCTTGAGTCATAATTGTTCTACCCCATTAATGTTCCAAATTCTTTTGCAATGATTGTTTTTGGCATAAGAATGCAACCAGTTTGTGGATCAATGACATACAGGAAGAAGTCTTCTGGATATTTCTGTTAATTGTTTTTTTTGGTTTTGGTTTTTTGCATTTAAAGATATTATAGGGGCGAGGGAATGATCTTTCTCTACTTCTGGAAAGAGCTGTGTTTAAAGATAACGAGGGAGATCACTTCTCGGCCTTTTGGCTAAGATCAAGTGTAAAGATCCTGAGGGGAGCTTGACAAATGGGCCAGAATAACAGAGTGTAAGGATGGAAAGGACGAAGGGATAGTGCCGGCCTTGGATCAGAGCAAAGTGCCCTGCTACTTAGCAGTTGTGAAGGCTTAGAACATTGCAAACAAATAAAAAATACATTTGTCATAAAACACCTGGGTGCATTTGTTAGTAGCATTTTATTTTCAGCACAGGTAAAACTTTTGACCTGTAACCTTAAATATTACCCATCACAGTTACTGCAGGGCTGCCAGATAAAATGCAGAAGAGTTAAATTTTACATAACAATCATCTTGTTTGCAATATTTGGTATATACTTGTATAAAAATAATATCTGTTTATATGAAATTTAAATTTCATTAGGAATTCATTCATTCCTAAAATTCATTAGGAATATTTTATTTGCTAAATCTGGCAATCTTAGACTAATAAACCTTCCTGCTTCTTTAGTCTCATAAGAGGAAATGAGATGGGATCCGAACCCCTTCACTTCTGCGGCTGCAGGCATTGAAACAGAAATATCACCTTGGGGTACAGAGAATATTTGAACAGAAAGTGCTTAGGTGAAAAATGACAAATAATTCTTGGGCTTTTTTTTGTAATCTACAAAATCCTTGTTATATACCACAAATGCAATAGATTTCTGCACAAAATAGTATTATTAGTAGTATAGTGCCAACCATTGCTTTTTTTTTCTTTTGATGTTTGAATTTATAATTCTGGAGGCACTAATGATTTTGTGCAATTCATGCATTGGCAGACAATAGCTGGGATTTATTTGTCTCTATTAACCAATCTATATTGTATGCCTACATGTTACATGGATGGTACATGACACTGATTCTTTTTTCTACTGATCACTAAATATTCATTGAAAATTAAAACTCCAAGTAATTTTAATGATTAAAATTTATTTGGTAAAATGGACTTAATTTTTCAAAAATAAATGAACACAAAATCTTAATAAAGTATATTAATTTATTACTCGCATGGTCATCTCAATGTTCTCAAGAAAGTACATAGCTAGTACTATTCCAGATGAATTCCAGAAAAGTGAACTCATTACACACAATATATGCCATAGGTTATTTAGGACACTCTAGCTAGGAAAGACTGAAAAGGTATATGTGTCTTTTTCATTTAATGAGCAATAATAGTGTTTTAGGCCTATAAAAGACTTTTAGAAAAGAAATCACAAGTGTGCTAAAATCTAAAAATCAATAAAACATACCATTGAGATGGCTCATATTTGAAAAAAAATTGGCTAAGGAATATAGTAGCTACTGATGCTCTGGGTTCTTAGAAAAATATAGAGATATATTATTACTTATATTTATTCCTAAATATTTCATATATATAAATTATCACTAGAAATATAAATTTGGATTGTGTTTAGTTTTTACAGAAATACCTTCATTCATTTACAATGCATATTTTATCCTCCCAATTATTTCGTTCTTTGGTATTCATGCTTCTGCAATACAACTTTGTAACTTCTCTCATCAAGAAGAGTCTATTCACTATCCCTTACAGTCAGGCTTGCCTTGCAACCTGTTTTGCACAATAAAATATAGCAGAATGGATAATCAATAAATAAAAATTAAAGCTTATGCTTAGAGTATGTCTGTTCTATGACTTGAATCCAGTTGAAAAATTTGGTGGTGATTTTGTTTTTTAAAGAAAGAACCACAATTAAGAGTTTTTAAATCTTCAGATGGTAAGAATTTTATACTGGGAGGTTATTTTTTCTATTTCTTCATCACCTCCAGTACTCGCTATAGTGCTTCATAACTAGCAAACGCTTTCAGAGATACATTATCTTTAACAGCTTTGTCTTTAATATGATATGGTAGCTTCTTTCCTGTCTAAAAATTTCACTAGAGTTTATCAAACAATTGTTAAGTTCAACAATTGTACTACATAGACTAAATCCTGATAAGCTTGAAAAATTGAAATTTTTGATCTGTTATAATGACGTCTTAAAACATACTGGCTAAAGACAATTATGATGTAAGATTATATTTCTAAGTGATGGCATTTTAAGAAAGCTTTTAGGCATTTTCAGGTTACAACCTGACAATTTTTAGGTTTTAAAATAAAAAAATGGGGTGGCGCCTGTGGCTCAGTGAGTAGGACGCCGACCCCATATACCGAGGGCTGCGGGTTCAAACCCGGCCCCGGCCAAACTGCATAAAAAAAAAATTAGCCGGGCGCTGTGGTGGGCGCCTGTAGTCCCAGCTACTTGGGAGGCTGAGGCAAGAGAATCGCTTGAGACCAAGAGCTGGAGGTTGCTGTGAGCTGTGACTCCACAGCACTCCACCAAGTGCAAAAGATTGAGACTCTGTCTCCACAAAAGAAAAAAAAAAAAAAAAGCATAGCATTTAAAATAAAAAAATGTTCCTTAGAATATTTTTCCTCAGGGCATTGTGTAAAAAGAATAAGAATTATGTTTATCTAAAAAACTAAATTGGAAGTTCATTTTCATGATTAACAAAAATTAATTTTTAGAGAATGATTTTACCTGCACAAGATATAAATGTTGCCATCAAACATTTATTGTTCTCTCCTTTTAACATTAACAATTAATATTTTAAGAAGGTAGCCAACATTTATTTAGAAATGGGAAACAGTTATTCTAAAAACTAATGTTAATTGATGGTTTAAAGTCATTTTGAATATGTCTTGGTGTGCAAATGCACACATGCATTGCATGTTCACAGGATTTGAAGCTTAAAATTTCATGGTGAATCTGCAGTCTGCCTTTCCGAAAGGCACAGTGGTAAGATTAATGGAATATTCCAGTGGTGTTACTATTAATATGTAGGCATCCCTTACCTTTTGCTATGGCTTCAATCTTTTTGCCTTTCAAAGTTCATGTTAAAATTTAATACCCAACACAGCATTATTGAAAGGTGGCGCCTTTAAGAGTTGCTTGCATCATGAGGGCAGGTGTTCTAAAGACTACCAGGTAAGAGGGCTAAATAATAAAAAGAGAGCTTTATTGATGATATCAGTTAGCCAGCCAGGAAGCGACAGTCTCGGGCTTGTATTGAAGATGCTCTCTCTTCAAAGAGAGGAGGGGTGGGCTGGTTTATGCCGCATAGTGTCCTTGTTATACAAGGGAGTCATTCACATTCAGCAGGTTTTAGGGGAAGCTCTATGTATTTATGAAGAGGTCAAGTGCATGAACAATGGTAGGCTTATGTGTAACATACATCCCATGTTTATGCCGGGGTGGAGTTTTAGTGTTAAAACGAGGTGGAATTTGGCTCTTATCTTAAAAGGTAAACTGTAGGACACAAAGACCACTTGTGTATGCTTTATATGTGGGTCTCTGCTGACTGAAAGGGGCTTGAGGTCTGTGGTTGCTTGTCAAGGAAGAATGATTATAAGGCCTGTCTTCTATCCAGTCAGAATTATAGTAGTCTGGGTTATAAATCAGGGTTAAGAAGCATTTGACAATTTGCCTGGGATTTGCTGCTGTTTGTGACTTTAGGCAGAGTGTTTTTTCCCTGTAGCCATAGGATTTTAGGATGTTGCCAGGCCAGCTGAGACCTGAACCCTCAATCTGTAGGTAACTTTTGTCTCCCTACCCTGAAAGTTCACCTTAGTTGATCAAAAAGTGTCTATTTCCCAGATCATAAAACACTGCCCTTATGGATGGAGTGTTTCATTTATGGTTAATGGAGTCCTAGGTTATCATGGGAGTGGGAATGGTGACTTTACAAGATGATAACAAGGACTCTGAGAAGCATGTTAGCTTTCCTAGCTCCTTTGCTATGTGATTTGTACCTACCTTTTCCCACATAGGACTCTTCAGAGTTCTCACCAGCAACAAGTCTCTCAAGATATATCTTTTCCTTCTTAGAATTCTCAGTCTCTGTAAGAAATAATTGTTTTGATAAATTACACAGTTTCAAGTATATTGTTATAAACAGAAAAGGGACTAATAGAGCTTTCAAAAAGGTTTATTAATGTAGGAGAACCAGGAATTCAAGGCACCCAGAGGACTTGCTTCACCCTCTATATATGACCAGCTTCTAGATGTGTAACTGCTCTTAAGTTAAACATTCAGGATAACTTTGAAAAAAGATGATATCTAACACCTGCAAATTCTGAGCAGGGAAGGAATAGAAAAACTATTTTTTCAGTGGGACAGGGAATTAGGCAGAGATATTTTCCTGAAATTAATACAATCATCTATACCCATCTACGATCTAAGGTGATCTAGATAATTAATTATGCATTTAGAGATGCAAGGAGACAGCTTTAGCCATAGTTTCTCAAGGACATACCTTAATAAGTTTTATTGGGCTTCTTGTAGAAAAGGCTGTGAAGGATTTTTCTGGGCATATATGGAAATGTCCCAAATCCAGGTACACTGGATGTTTGCTTGATGGGATTAATTCCTTATCAGAGTCGCTCTATTTTCTCTAAATCTCAACAACAAGAAGTTAGACAGATTGTGTGGTTTTTATTGAAAAACTGATTTATCATTCTGTGTTCAATATTTACCTAAAGAACTCAGCATACTAACAAATATCAAAACATCTTTTCCTTGGTAAGTAATTGAATTAATTGTTGCATTACTTGTTTAAATATTATGTACTCTACAAATAATATCTACATATGAATGTTACATTGTATATTTACTTGAATATGCAATTGCACTCCCTATTGTGGTGGTGAGCAGAGGGGTAGAGGAAGAATTTTCTGAAAGGAATACAGCTAGCTCTCCATCCTCATGCATCGCTCCTCTTGGAGGGGAGCCCCACAAGGAAAGACCAAGTTCCAGGATCACAAAAGTTCTCTCCACTATTCCGTGTCACTACTCAGTCACGCCTGGGCTTGCGGGGTATAAAAGCTGCCAAGAAACTTGGTAGCCTGCTGGGCACTGAAAGTGCATGGGAAGGAGGAAGGTTGTCCCCTTCCCCTTTTGCTGGCCTTTGATCCTCCCTAGCTTAAAGTAATCTAAGCCAGCTCCTAACACCAATAACCAAAAATTACTCATTAATAGTCTTGACAAATGTGTTTAAGGAGTATAAGTTCCCATTTGAAAGAGGTATACAAGTGGAAATATTGTAACGCTTAGGCACCTGTGTTTGGTGAACATATCAGCACCAAAATTAATTCCTATCATCTGTGATTTTCAGCCAAAATTTGAGGTATATAGTGCATGCAACCAGTCAGGTATTAAGTAGATTCATAAGAAGAATGTTTTGTACCTGAGTTGAAGGGACATTCTTATCAAACAGAAACAGGGAAGAGTCTCTAGACTCTAGAATTTGCTTTGAGTCTCTAGAAATGCATATTTAGCAAAGAATTATCTTGTGCTTTTCACAATACCTAAAAATTTGTGAGCTGTAACATCATGATTTAAAGAATAAAACACCCATTCATTTTTACTTTATTTCCCTGTTCAGCAGTATGAGTCAGCAAACATCACATCAATATGCTTCTTAGACTGCAGGGGCTGTGTTTGCTCTGGTGATTAGGATCCTCAGGGTGAAAACACAAAGGTATGTAACGATAGGAATTAGAAAGTCTAGAGAGTGGATCACGGAATCTCTCTCTTTTTGTTTAACAATACATTTTTATTTATTTCCTTGAAATTTATTTACATTTTGTGTAAAGAAAGAATTTCTTAAAATAAGACCTAATAGAATTCCCTTGTTCATCTGGTGTCATAAATCTTGAATTAAGATGGATCTAAAATAAGATTTTATTTCATTATCAATATTGTCTCCCAAATAATAATAATCACCATAGTATTTTACTCTATAAAATAAGGTATCAAAGGATCATTTAAAACAAATTTTTAGCATGTTTTTGAGGTCAAAACTTATTTTTCCAGCTGCAAGTCTCTCTCTCACACCCCACAGGAACACAGAGATTCACTAATTACTTGGTAAATTTCATTATTTTAGATTTTCAAATCGACTTTACATGGGTATTCATTTTTAGGAACTAAGTTTTTAGAATCAGTTGCCCAGGGCCGTTAAACTAGCTGGTTGTTGGCCAGATCTGCAAAGCTCATAGTGTGTAGCTCAGACTGAGCTAGTCATTCAAAGTCCCAGAGAACACCAACACTGAATGAATGCCGTGTTACCCACTCAGTGGCCGCGCTCAGTGCCGTCACTTTTACTTCTGTAATCTGTCTCAGTAAAACCCCTTTTCCCATCATCATCAGAGGGGCGAAGAGAGATGACGTTTGATGTTGGCAAGCAACCAATTTCTGGTTGTTCCTAATGTGTCATTTCTAACCAAAACCTTTTCCAGTAACCCTCATGAACAAATAGCAAATCCTTGCTTTTCAAACAGAGTTTTAAATATACTATCTACCCTAACAGACATTAATGAGTAAGTAATTAACTGAACACCGGGTTTAAAATTTGAGAATACATATGGTTTATCTTCAAGTATTTGTTAGAAAGTCAGGAAAGGGGGGGGGAAGTCTTACAGAAATGCTGATATACATTTGTATGTTACATGACTCAGAATAGTAGGTGTGAAAATATTTTTGTGTGTGTGAAACAAGGGTTATTTTCCCTTAGGGTGCTCATTATCATCTTATCCAAGTGTTATCTGCCCACTGCCCAAGAAAAAGACAATATCCAGAGACAGCAGAGTTTATAGCAGAGAAAGGCTTTATTCTGCTAAACAGGGAGAAGAGACATTTCTCAACTCCACCTCCCTGAGAATTGGGGGGCAGGGTTTTTAAAGTGAGTTTGGTGGGCAGAGGGTTAGGCAGTCAGGGTCTGTGCATTGGCTGGTTTCTGGTTGGAACCATCAGGGGCGCGGTTTGGGAGGCTGTGTGTGTGGGGGGGGGTTCAGTGGATCCACTGCAATGCAGTTCCTTGGGGTCTGACACCAGGTGAGTCTTGGCCTGGGCACCTCATTCCATCCACTGGAATGCAGGACCTGGAAGATTATCTCCAAAACTGCTTTAGGTTCTGAACAGGTAATGTTATTTATAGAGAAAAGTTGAGAAATCTTTGCAGCTATCACCTGTGCCCTCTAGAGTAGCAATATAGAGAAGCAAACAAGGGGACATTGACTATTATTAAGCAAAGGAGAGAAAAGTAGCTGATTCCTTCACAGATTTTTTTTTTTTTTAAGAAACAGAGTCTCATTTTATCACCTTCAGTAGAGTGCCGAGCAATAGAGCTCACAGCAACCTCCAACTCCTGGGCTTAGGTCATTCTCTTGCCTCAACCTCCTGAGGAGCTGGGGCTACAGGTGCCTGCTACAACACCCAGCTATTTTTTTGTTGCAGTTTGGCCAGGGCCGTGTTCGAACCCGCTACCCTCAGTATATGGGGCTGGTGCCCTACTCACTGAGCCACTGGTGCTTCCCTTCCTTCACAGGTTTTTAGGGGCTCTTATTCTAGTTCTTTCCTTGTAGCCTTCACCAATTTGAAGGGCAGTTTCACAAGAGTGTGCTTAAAACTTTCCCATTACTTCACTTAGCTATAAATTCAAATCTTTATCATGATTACTGCCCGTCATATTCTAGCTACTGTCTGCTGTTACCACCATAATGTCTACGCATATTTCCTTCATTTCCTTCACTCTCAAAGCTCAAAATTATGTCCCCAATACTCAAGGATGCCTAACACACAATATGCAAATTGTAAACATCTGTTGAATGAAGAATAGGGAAATGATTCTAAATTAATTAATCATTTAAGATTTCTTTCTTTTTTACAATTTATTTCAGGGGCTTCTGTAGTAACTCTAGCGTACTTACTTTTTCTGTTATGAATAAATATATGCTGTATGGTTTTTAATGGAAGTATGCCTGCACTCCCTTAAAAAAACTTTATTCTAAAAGGCCTGTGAATTGTTAAAGTGGTTTGGTATATATATATATGTAAAAGATGGTATGACGGTAACACACTTACACATATGAAGGTAACACCCAAATAGTTATAGAGTAGTAAGATTCAGGACAGTTTATTAGTTGTGTTTACCTAGACCAGTGAATCTAAAACATAAGTGTGCATAAAAAATACTATTGTTGTCAGCACCCATAGCTCAGTGGGTACAGTGCCGGCCACATACACCCAGGCTGGCGGGTTCCAACCTGGCTTGGGCCAGCTAAAAGCAATGACAACTGCAACAAAAAATTAGCCAGGCATTGTGGCAGGCGCCTGCGATCCCAGCTACTTGGGAGGCTGAGGCAAGAGAATCGCTTAAGCCCAAGAATTTGCGGTTGCTGTGAGCTGTGACTTCAAGGCACTCTATGGAAGGCGGCATAGTGAGACTCTGTCTCAAAAAAAAAAAAATGCATTTGATATAAAATGTATCAAATATTTAATGATATAAATAAAGATTTCTGGACACTAGCACCAGAAATTCCTTTGGGAAGACAGGAGGAAAGCCCATGAATTTGCATTTTTAACCAGTTTGTAGGTAATCCTGAGCTGTGAGTCCACAGATTGCATTTTGAATTTCACAATTTAGGTAAGTGCCTCCAGCAAAAAATCTTATGGGTGCACTGAAATATAATGATGGGGATAATGTCTATCTAACATGTCTTCAGAACTTAGCATATAAGTATTGATTATATAGCATGTGTATCCATATATCTTACATATATATACACACATAATGTACCCTCACTTTTTTTCCAAAATGTACTTAAAGGTGAAGTGCTATTTTTAGAGGTACAGTATAACTAAGTTGCCTTGTGCCTCTTCACTATAAACGGTTGAGTTGAAATTGACCCCAGAGAGCTCGATATTGAACTCTAGGTTATGCTGCCACTTTGCTACCATGTTTAATTAAGCAAGTTAACAAAAACAGATAATGACAGCTAATATTGTGTCCCAATAATAGTAGCTAATACTTATTAAGTGTCATGTCAAACATTCAAAATTTAATGTTTTACTTCATCATTCTAGTAAATGAACTAGAATATCATCTTTCTTTACAAATGATGATATTCTTATGAAAGTAACATAACTTTTACAAAGCTTCACAGTTAAGAAATAGTGGATCTCAGACTTAAAAGCCAGCCTTTTAAAGTTCTTCCATGTGCATCTTTCAGAGTACTAGTCCCTTGACTCTCTGTCCATTTTATAATGTAACATACTCTTATTATCTGATAAAGTAGCTGATACAGGGCAAGCACTCAAAATAAGGGTGTCCATTATTACACACAAACTTTATGGGCATCCTGTAGCATGACTATTGAACCATCATATGATAAAGCTAAAACTAGACTTAACTGTTTGAAACCATCCCACATAAGGAGGCTTCAGTAACATAGCTGGTGCACAGAACAGTGCAAGGATTTGGACTTCAAAAAATGTTCCATATGGATTGCTGAAAATCACCCCTAGGCTAAAGAATAGCCACAAGAAACTTTAAAACTTTAAAATACTTGAATACATTTGCCATAGGAAATAAAAAATCATTCTGTGTTTTGGTGTTAACATTTCTCTAATTATTCCTAAACTGAGATTTATTTTTATACTTGTTAGGCAACTGTAGTTAGCATTCGATTAATACTTACATGATTACAATAAAATTTATGCTTTAGGAATAATAGCAGCCAGAACCTGTAGTGATGAGAATTCATCAACCTCTGGCATCTGTGTGGTCGTTACGGGCTGAATGTAAGGCTATAACAAGGTGCATACGCTCTGGACCCAAGGAAATAATATTGTCATTTGAATGTTAAATGTCAGAGTCAGAAAAAGATGGGTGAATGAGTGGGTAGATGGATGGAGAAAGAGGAAAAGAGAGAGAAAGAAAGAAATGTATAAAATTTTCAGACATAGAAGGATTCACAAGCAGGTCACAGTTTTTATAGCTTGATGTAGCAACATGTCTAAATAGAAACTTTTTTTTAAAAGCATATTTTGTGGTCTTGAAGGATAAGAAAAGCAAGTAAACTGTTGACGAAGAGGAAAGCCTTGGAAGTGGTATTGTCTTTGTTGTCCACGGGAAAGGAAGTCTTAGCTAATGGATTTCAAATGTGGTCATGTAGATGACCAAAGTAAATCTCACATGGAAATGACTATAGACATTTGTAGACAGAGGATTCCAGAAGCTGCAGCAAATTTATACTGTGATCCACTGCCATTAACATTTGATTTATGGAAGTCCTTCTGTTCTGAGTCAATGCCCGTCTTAATGTTTTAATGACCTTCTGGTTCCTACAGAAGGAATTCGGATTACAGAACAGATTTTTCCTCTGGTATCCTTTTTTATTTATATGAAAATAATTGTTTATTTTAAATAGAAACTGTTGCCTTTTAATATTTCTATAGCTTAACTAAGGGAAAGAATATGCTGTTTACACCAATAAAATTATTTGTAATTGTTTGACATTTATTTTTTCTGTTTAAAATTAATGACCTAGCATTCTGCTATCTAACTTCGTCTCATGTACTTTAGTTAGTATTTGTCATTTTCTCCAGCCTGGTCAGCCTTTATAACAGCACCAAAGAAGGAACTAGATAATAGCAAGCAGTAATAGTAGCAAGGCTTCAAGGTGAGGACTAGCTAATAGACAGGCTGTAGGAAAAAAAATAGGAAAAGTCATACTTCCTTCAGATCAGAGCTTCTTAAATCTTCCAAAAAGTGTAAGTACAGGTATAGAAGGAGATACTATCAAAGGAAGAGAATGAACAGAAACAAACCATAGAAAATGATCACTTCAAATAAAATAGTTTTTTAAATCTTTTATTTTGTGCTGAAAATTCATGTTTACTGTAAATTCTATTTAGTAATTATTTTTTTTTTTTTGAGACAGAGCCTCAAGCTGTCACCCTGGAGAGAGTGCTGTGGCATCACAGCTCATAGCAACCTCCAACTCCTGGGCTCAAGCAAGTCTCCTGCTTTCGCCTCCCAAGTAGCTGGGACTACAGGCGCCCGCCACAACGCCCAGCTATTTTTTTGGTTGCAATTGTCATTGTTGTTTAGTGGGCCCGGGCTGGATTCGAACCCGCCAGCTCAGGTGTACGTGGCTGGTGCCTTAGCCCGTTGAGCCACAGGCGCCGAGCCTATTTAGTAATATTTTTACTCAATGTGATTTTTTATAATAATAATGGCTTTTATTTACTGAGTGCTTAGTATGAAGCCAGCAATGTGTAAGTGCTTTGCATGTACCTTTTCATTCTATATCCTTAGTTCAGGTAACCAGTACTTGAATAGGTCAATTAATGGACATCTTATAAGTGGCAGGGTCAGGGTCTGACTCCAGATCTAAGTCATAGATATACTATTAAACCTCACTCTTCAGAGCGATGTGCCAAGTTTATAAAGTAGTATTCCATACTCTCTTGATAACTGTCACAAAAAAGATATACAATGCCTCATGTTTGGAGGATTAACTAAATGTTTAAGTCGTCAATACCTCTGCCCTATCCAATGGGTTATGGAAGAGCTGATCCAGTGTGGTCCCAAGGAATACACTTTTTTTAACAAAGAAACTTGGTGATAACAGTGAAGGAGGTCAAGAACTTTAAGAAACCAGATGCTTATAGGTTTTTCTTCCATCCCATTTCTGTGTCAGCTCAGCTCTCCACCTTTCCTTTTCTTTGTAAAGGAAACTTCAAGCTGTTACATCCCGAGAAGGTCTCACCTTACCTAGGGGTGGCTGTTGTCCTGGGGAGGGAAGAGAATGAAGGACAATGAGGCCATTGCTTCTTTGGAAAGACAGAGTGACAAGTAGCTGGTTGCAAATTTATTTTAAAACATCCCCTGTCTTGGCAAGGACAAATGCCTTCTGCTTATCATGTGAACATTTTTGTAAAATGGAATTTTTCATGCACTATGGTGATTCTGTCTGGGGAAGGTAATATTGGTGTTTCGAGAAGAGTTGAGACCCATTGCAGTAAATGATTTTCTTTCCAATCTGTTTTGCTAAGTAAATGGTACTGATAAATTTTTTTTATAATAGGTCAAACAAATGTCTTCCTTTTCATATATCTGTATGGCAATTTGGTATGCAAATCTATCCTGAAAGACTACCTGCCATGCACATTTCTTTAATCATAATATATTTGTAGCAAAATTACTTCTTAATAAGTTAGAAATTAACCAGAAAGATCTGACTATTTTGGTTGTGTTTGAACAGCCAAAAAGACAAAAATGTCAGCCTCTATTTGGAAAATTTAAAAATACCTTCATAAATCTACTTTAAAACCTCTAACTATAATTCTGCTGACCAGTGACCTGTAGCAGCAGCTTTTGTAAAAATATGTTCCTCTGAGAGCCCAGAAATGGAGCCAATTTTTTATAATGCAATTTATTTTAAAAATTTCTTAGCTGCAGCCTTTACAGCTTGGATTTTGAGAAGTGATGGGGGAAAGCCTAATTTATGTATTGGGATAGCCAACCATAAAGAGTTGCTAGAATTTAATTTTAGTTTTTCTTTTCTTTCTTTTTAAATAAATTAAAAAGGCGGTGGATATTCTGGTACCAAGAGTGGGAGTTGAGTCTGCAGGTCATTTATTCCACCAGGATGTAGAAAAAAAGTCAGACGAAGACCTTGAGTCCTAAGACTCTAAGAAAGGATAACCCATGACTAAGTTTAATTATTTTTTTAGAGGCACTCAGTATTATGCATGGATACACTCACAATAGCTGCCTATACTGCAGTGCAAAAGGTGATCTACCTTAGTATTAAGAATGGGAACACCACAATGATATGGGCTGGTAGAAATGAGTAGATGCTGTTGGAGCTAGATAAGACAAGTTCTCTAGAGGAGAAGCTAGATTTATATACTTTTTTAGTAACTATTGGGGAATAAGAAAGCTACTGAATTTCACAGTAATAGAAGAAATGGGTCTTGTTAATTTACCCCCCAAATTGTATTGCATTTGAAATTCAAGTGTCCAGACCAACTATAGTCTTTGCAATTATAACCCCAGAAAGTTGGCTGTGAAAATAAAAGTAGTATAATGAAAGATTAATGTTTAATAGAGAAGTTTTATTAATCTCCCCCTGGAATGCAGTAGAAATATCACTATTAACTAAAAAAAAATTATCTCTGGAACCACACACTAGCTCCATTCTGTTGTTTGATCTTTCTTTTCCCCAATTTTCTTACGTGTAAAAATTAGGACAACAAAATTGTCTATTTCACACTGCTTTTATAAGATTACATGAGCTATTATTACTATTGACCCATAAAATATGCCATTCACGCTCTATGTTACTTGTTTCATTATTAATTTATTATCATTTAACTTACAATTGTGCCATTAGGACATACATATTAACATCTGAAATAGTAATTCATCAGGTAGGCAAATGATCTCTTTAGTAAGGATGCCAGATTTAGCTAATAAAAATGTAGAACACCCAGTTAAATTTGAAAACTTTTTTAGTTTAAGTTATGTCTGAAATATTTCATTCTTACTATGCAATATTCTAACAGAATTTCTAGACTTTTAGGAAAGTAATGGCTGTTTTTCTGTAATTCTAGTAATTGCTTGAGACTAGTTTTTCCTTTATATGCTTGAAATTTTATGAATGGGCCAGATACTATGAGTAGGGATATGAAGTGTTCCTTTTGACCAAGATTGAGTCATGGCATGGTCAGTGTCACCGGGAAGTCATAGAATGAGGTATAAGGTTATTTCACAAACCAAGTAAAAGAGAAACAACCTGGTTCTCTGTGGGAACTACTGGAAATAGAAAAAACCTTCCTTGCAGGTATTGAAAAGCTGTTAGAATGTAGCTCTAAAAAAGCTAGAAGAGAATCTGTAATAAAATATAAGCAAAAACAATCCAGAAGAAAACATAGAAAAGAGATGGGGGAAAGAATGATAATATTATGTGTCAGAAATGCCTTGAGTTCCTGGAGTCAGCTGACCAAAGTAGATATACCACTGACCTTTTCAATTCTAAGGGCCATCAAATTCTCAGTCTAACACCAATTTGCATTCAATCCCTCACAATCATAGCTGAAAGTCTCCTAGCAAATATAGCAAGGAAAGGTCATCTATAGGTTTTGGAAACACAGATTTTCCCAAGATAGTAGAGTACCTAGGGAGTGGGGATGGAAGCTAGATAGGGAAAAACACAAACTTGGTTCCTGTATGATTTTCCTGATCTCTCTCCTACATTAGAAGTTATAGTAAACTCCTCAACAACTGGGTTATATGTTGCTGTGTAACAGACCCTGACAAAACTTAGTGGCTTAAAGCCACAGTGTGTTACATGTATCCCTCATTATTCTGTGGGTTGACTGCACTTATCTGGCTGGTTCTCATTTAAGGTCTTCAAGCCATTGCAGTTAGATGGCAGATGGGATCTGTAGTCATCAGAAGGCTCACTTGGGCTTGAGATCCAAGATGCTGACTCACATAGCTAGAAGAAGGACCTGTTGGCTCAATGCCCAGGTGGGGCTGCCAACCCAAGAACCATGCCACCTGAATGTCTTATTACAACATGTAAGCTGGGTTCAAGGAAGATATTTCAAGAGACAGATAGAGGCTGCAATGTTTCTTAAAATTTACCCTCAAAGCTGCTTCTTCTGTGTTTCACTGGTCAAAATTAATAGGGCCATTGCAGATATAAAGGGAGGGGACTACACCAGGGTATGAATCCAAGAAACTAACTACCATATTATGCTAATTAAAGTGGCAAATACCAGTACTCTTTCATACCAGAACACCTATCACAAAATGCAGTTTCTTAAATTATTTGTTTTACTTTGATATTATTTATTTTTCCCAACAGAAGGTAAATTCTTTGAAAGTTCTAACGATATCTGCTCTATAGTGCCCATCACAGTGCTTGAACATAGTCCCTATTCCTGAAAGAGTAAATATACCATCTAGTATATACATTCTTTCTTGAAACTAGGTCTGTTGTGCTTTGAAGATGATGTATACTGCATTTATTGACTCACAATTTTATAACACAAGAATCTTACTAGCCTGGAGGGTAACTAAGCAGGGGAAGATCAATTGATCTAGATTCATTTGGAGAAATTATTTTGGTGTAATATAATACTGAAAACACATGAAGAGTTCTGACTAAGGCATTATTTTGTTAATCTGTTTTTTCATGCCACTAAAAATTTGAGTAATTTTTATCCACTACTCTAATAATTCTAGATTTGATATTAATTGATCTGCTGTACATGCAACCTCAACTTCTGTAAGATTACCAGAAAATGTTGGAGGGCACTCGCAATATTGAAGGGGATAAGATAGGAGCAGGGACATTAAGATTGTCACAGTTAGTAATAAAATAGGTCATGGCCCAGATTACTGTGCAATTACTAATAGGCATTGTTGATAACATAATTACTGTTAATAAATATTTAACAAATAAAATGTACACTAATTTGCTATGTGAGACTCAGTTGTAAACATATAGTCTTTCTGGAGAAGAGCATTTAAACTAACTCATGTTATTTCCTTTTTTTTTTTCTTATACTAGTACTTTTATTTTCTAAAGAATTATCAGAAATATTCTGCAACAGCAAATAGCCCTCAGAAATATTTTGATAAGTTGAATTAGACAAGTGAAGATTTCAGTTCTTTAGAAACACACATACTTTAAAGAAAATGGATAAAAACTTCTGGGGCAATTTGAGTTTTGGTTTTGTCAAATTCTTCGTGTTTGCAAAATCGTTTGAGGCATTGGATGACCCAGAACACGGTTTTATTTTTCCTGTCTCATGATTGGCACCCGCAGAGTTATCAGAGTGCAGTTGAAGCATCCTCTGTAATCCTCTTGTGCCTCTAATGTTTCGTAAGTAAAGCAAGGAAGGGACTTTTGGTGGTTTACATCATTCTGGTCAATATTACAATTGCTATGATCTTAGGCAATGAGAAAATAATAGGGGTTTTTGTAATATATACATCTTTGTAATATATAAATTAATTCTACAATTCTAAAGTCAGATGATCTTGAGTGTGAACCTACACTCTGCTATTTAATATTGAAGCACTTTTCGGCAAGAGTCTTAACCTTTCTAGGATTCAGTTTTCCACCTGAAAACTAGACTTCATAGTAGTACTTGTTTCATGTGGTTGTTTTAGGGATTAAATGCATAAACTTGTGTAAAGTACTTAGAACAGTACTGGGCACATCGTAGCAACATAGAAGTGTAAGCAATTATGATTATGATTATTCTCCATTGATCCTAATCCACAATCTTCAGAAGGAGACAGGACATTTTATTATTTATTAGTGTGACCCACTCCTGTAAATAGGTAAAACAAAGTTTACAGAAATAGAAAATTTCAGGTAATACCACATAGCTACTGAGTCGCAAATCATTTTCAGCCTCAAAGCTTACAACCTGTGATTAATGTGAAGAAACAGTGACTTTTTTTTCCTGTGGAAATGCCAAATTCTTTTTCTGTGTTCTCAGAATTCCTGGCTAGTGTTCCCAGCAACACAGTATGATATGAGGTACCTGGTCTCAAATCAGGGACTACATCAGCATTTTTCTTTCATTGAAAGTATTAGTTATCCAAACAACCTATTTTCAATTGTGGGTCATTTTTCTTAGTGTTCCTGTGTTTGGGAGTTTTTCTGAAAAAAAAAATTCTCAGTCTACTAAGCTTTAATTTTGAGATATAATGTATTTTTGTTGTTTCTTTTAATCTTTTTCTTTTGTTTTTGTCTGGTTTTGTGGTAGTGATGATTTGATGATTTGTAGTTTTCCCTCCTTCTACTGCTAATAATTCACACTGACCTAGATAAAAGTTTTCTTGGTAAGCAGACAGGCAATAATTAGAAGTCTGACTGTATTTAGAACTACTTCTATCAAAATGTGATTTAGTGTACTTCTTAGATAAGGGTTTCGCTGTGGTCGCTGGTGAGGTAGCAATTACCTAATCATCTCCCAACTTCAACAGCTGAAATATGGAATTTGCAAGCCTGGATGCTGTGCAAGCACAAATTTGATGCCTATGTTTAGACTCTCTGTGACCATGTTGCAAATTTTAAGGCAGCATTTATGAAATGCAAAGTAAAGAAATGATACAGAGACATCACACAGAGGAACTGCAGAGGTGATTTTTACACTAATGTTTTACTTGATCAGTGAGGAAACTGAAATAGCTTCTGTCCTATGAAACCAACACTTTTTTATAAGGAAAGAATTAATATGTATGATCTGATTATTTCCTCCTATTAGGGATTAATATTGTACCCCATATGTAGTATTGAACCTATTAGGAAGCAACTGTTTCTTATTTACAGTTATTTTTCAGCACATGGGTATGCTGCTGGGCCACATAGTAGGTACCATAAATTCCTACTGGATGATCAATGAAGTTAAAAAGATTCCTGGAAGTGTTTGAAATGAAAAGTTATAATTAAGCACAGATGGCTTAAGAAAATACTTCCAATAAGAGAAAAAAGTGCCTATATGTTGAAATTGTTAAAAATATATATATTTTAATGTTGGTTATATAAGCTTTAATAGGAAATATGGGAAATTCTTTTACAGAAAACATATCAATATTAAAGTGCAACTAGTAACAATTTTAGAAAATTTTATTAACCATTGAGACAGAGAAAATCACTAGCTAGAAGACTTGGGTCTATAAAAAAGTATTTTAATGCTGGGCACGATTGGCTCACACCTATAGTTCTAGACCTCTGAGAGACTGAGGTGGATGGATAGCTTGTGCTCATGAGTTTGAGACCAGCCTGAGCAAGAGTGAGATGTCTATTAAAAATGAAGCAGGTGTGGTGGTAGGGACCTGTAGTCCCAGCTAGTCAGGAGGCTGAGGCAAGAGGATCACTTGAGATCAAGACTTTGATTTTGCTATAAGCTATGTAATACTTAAGCCACAGATGTAAGTATGCCCATTACCCAAATAGTGTTCATTGTACCCACTAGGTAGGCTTTTGCCCCTTCTCTCTACTCCTCTTAACCCCTTACCCCTGCTTGATTTCCACTAAGTTTTACATTCCTCTGTGCATAGATGTGCACACTTCTAGTTTAATAGTGAGTACATAGGGTGCTTGTTTTGCCATTCATGTGATACTTCACTTAGGATAATGGTCCTCAGTTCCATCCAAATTGTTGCAAAAGGTATTAAGTTATTCTTTTTTATGACTGAGTGCTCATGGTATACATATACCAAATTCTGTTAATTCACTTATGAATTGATGGGCACTGAGCTGATTCCACATCTTTGCAATTGTGAATTGCCTTGCAATAAATATTCAAGTACAAGTACTTTGATTAAATGACTTTTCTTCCATTGGGTAGATACCCAGTAGTGGAATTACTGGATTGAATGGCAGGTCTACTTGTAGTTCTTTGAGGAATCTCTATACTATTTTCCATAAGGGTTGTACTAATTTCCATCAATAATGTTTGTTATTTTTTTGTCTGCATTCATGCCAACATCTGTTGTTTTTATACTTAACAAAAGCCATTCTCACAGGGATAATGTAATATCTCATGGTTTTAATTTGCATTTCCCTGATGATTAATGATATTGAAGGTTTTTTTTTATATGTATGCTGTCCATTTGTCTCATTGGACACTTTTTAATAGGGCTATTTGTTTTTTTCTTTCTGATTTGCTTGAGCGCTTTGTAAGTGCTGGATATTAACCCTTTACTGGATACAAAGCTTGAAAACTTTCGTATTCTGTAGGTTGCCTACTTCCTCCTTAATGAAGGAGGTAAAAAAAAATCTCTTCAACTATGAAACAATGAAGAAGGAAATCTGAGATGACAAAAACCAATGAAAAACATATCTTCCTGTTGGATTGGTAGAATTAACATTGTTAAAATGTCCATACTACCCAGAATGATTTACAGATTCAATGCAATCCTCATCAAAATGCCAATGCCATATTTCACAGACCAAGAAAAGATAATTTTATGCTTTATTTGGGACCAGCAAAGAGCCTGAGTAGCCAAAGCAACCAAAATAGAAAGAACAAATCTAGAATCATCACATTGCCAGACTTCAGATTACACTACCAGGCTATAGTAAAAAAGCAATATGGTATTGGAACAAAAATAGAGGCATAGACCAAAGGAACACGGAAGAACTCAGATAAAAAAAACCATCTACCTATAGTCAACTGATCTTCAATAGCAGATAACAATGCATGCTGGGGAAATATTATTCAATAAATGGTGCTGAGAAACGTCAATAGCCATATGCAGAAGAATGAAACTAGACCCCTATCTCTCAATAATTAATTAAAATGGACACAAGACATTTGGTATTAATAGTATTTTTTAATTTAGTAAATCTAATAGGGCAGAAATTTTAAATAATGGCTATAATTTTCTAATGGGTTATGACATAAAATTGCAAAGATTTTTATTCTGTGTAAAAGTTTTGTAATTTTCTGTTTTATCCTTAGATACATTCTCCCTTTTGAGTTAATTTTTAGTTATTTCTCATAAAGAATGAGAGTTAGTTCTGGGTTTATTTTTGACTATTAGTTTCTAATTATTCCAAAATCATTTGTTGTAAAAATTATCTTTTCTTCATAATTTGCTTTTTCACCTTTATAAAAAAATCATTTGGGTTTACTTGAGTGGGTCTATTTTACTTATTGATTCTTTAAATGTGTTCCATTGATCCGTGTCTATCTTTTCACCAATAACACACTTTCTTGATAATTGTAGGTTTATAGTAAACATGTTTTAGGATCAGATAATATGATTTCTTCAACTTCATTTTTTAAATAAATTGTTTTGCTAGGTGTTTTTCTTATTTTATTTCAAAAGTGTTGGTTAGTTAATGTTAGTTTTTGTTTAAATCTTTGCTAGAAATTACCGTAGAAACCAACTAAGTTTGGAGATTTATCTTTCAAAACTATTTAACTAAATATTTATTTTAAACCATTATTTGTAATGCTGTTTACATCCTTTTGGATAAGTTTTGGTAATTTGTCCATTTTATATAAGTGGAAATGGTGTGTTAAACTTTTTATAATTTTCCTCTTGTATTTTAATATCTATATGACATTTCCTTGTTCTTGATTGATATTACTAATTTACATCTTTTCTTTTATCTTTCCAAAAATTTTTATTGATCTTTTAAAAGTATAAACTAATTGGCTTTGATACATTTTCCTATTTTCTGTTTTATTATTTATTTCTGTTCTTTTCTTTATGATTTATTTTCTGCTCTCTTTGGGTTTATTTTTCCATTTTCCTAGGCTCTTTAGGTAAAAGCTTATGGCATTGTTTTGAGTGTTTTCTGTGTTCTTTTTTAAATATAAGCATTTAGTGCTATAAATTTTCTTCTATGCTCTACTTTGTCACATACCACCTATTTTGATATTTTATTTTAATGCAGTAAAATAAATTTTTGTTTACATGGATCACTTAGAAGCATGCTATTTAGTGTTTGGAGATTTGTCTTATTTTTTGTTATTGCATTCTATTTTTATTTACTTATTTATTTTTATTAAATCATAACTGTGTACATGGATGCATTTATGGGGTTCAGTGTACTGATTTGATATACAATGTGAAATGCATCCAACTGATTAACACATCCATCACCTTGCTTACTTATTTGTTGTGGTAAGACAATATACTCTTTTCTTAATAGTTGTGAAATGTACCATTGCATTATGCACTTTAGGGGAGGTTCCCCCCAAATACCCTCCCTTCTCCTGGCCTCCTTCCTACCCTCCCCTCTCTTTCTTCTTTCCTCCTACTTTCTGAACTATAGTTATGTGTTGCCATTCGTATGAATGTGTAGATGATTATATATTGATTTCATAGTAGTATTGAGTACATTGGATACTATATTTGCTTTATTCTTGAAATACTCTACTAAGAAAAATATGTTCCAGCTCCCTCCAAATAAACCTAAAAGATGTGAAGTCTCCATTTTTAATTCCATATTATCAGTACATATCATTTTTTGGTATGGTTTACATTTTTAAAAATCTATTAAGTTGGTTTATGAAACAGTATCCTCTACCTTGGTTAATAGTCTATTTTTATTTAAAAATGCAAATTCTGCTGTTGTTGAATACAGTGTTTCTACATATCTTAATTAGATCATTTTGATTGATGTTGTTGTTCAATTATTCTGTATCCAATCTTATTTTTCATCCTGTTGTTCCACGGATTACTGAGAACCCAGTTCCCTCTGTTCTTTTCTTCCTTGGTTTATATTTACCTGCCTTCCTGTGGTTTACTTGAATAGTTTTGTTATTTATTTCTATTTCTTTGTATAAATTTTTAATAATGACTTTAGGACAGAGATTCTCTACCAGGGGCAATCTCTCTAATCCCCTAAGAAACATATGAGAAAATCTAGAGACTTTTTTATGTAACTAGAAGTGGGGATACGTATGACACCTGGTTGTTAAGGCCAGATGTAGGTGTATTGCCAAACACTTCCATGCAACAAATGAGGATCTGGTACAAAATATTACTAGTTCTAAGCTAAGAACTCCTGTTCTAGTGACTGCATTTTTAATTCATCAGTTTAGTAGCATCAATATTTTACATCTTTAAGTAGAATGTAAAAGCCTTCTCATGGTTACCCTTCCCCTTCATGATAGAGTTTGCTTAGATGATAGTTTTACTTACATTGAGAACCATCTCAGACAATGTTATCTGTCACTCAGGATGGATAAATATTGTTAGTCTATACTCACATTCACTGACTTATTCCTTTGTCAACTCCATTTTTCTTTTAAGAGAGTTTTGTATTTTGATTATTGTATATTTTCTTTCTAAATTCCCATTGCATTCTTTTTTTTTTTTTTGAGACAGAGCCTCAAGCTGTCACCCTAGATAGAGTGCTGTGGCATCACAGCTCACAGCAACCTCAATTCCTGGGCTCAAGCGAGTCTCCTGCCTCCGCCTCCCAAGTAGCTGAGACTACAGGCTCCTGCCGCAATGCCCAGCTATTTTTTGGTTGTAACCGTCATTATTGTTTGGTGGGTCTGGACTGGATTTGAACCCACCAGCTCAGGTGTACATCGCTGGCGCCTTTGCCGCTTGAGCCACAGGCACCAAGCCCTGTTGCATTCTTTATTATACTTTGTGTATTCCTTTTTTCCCCTGAAACATTTTATTTCCTTCTTGTTTCAAGGATGTTTGAAATTATTTGTTAGAATATTTTCACAGCAGCTGTTTGCATTTGCAACATCTGTGTCTTAGATTGCCTCTTCTCATTGCATTTGTGATTTTTCTGATTCTTAGAATGACTAGTTAAGTTTGAATTGCATCTTGGACATTTTGAGCACTGATACGAGGCTCTGTTTCCTAATCTATTCTTCTTTTTTGAAAGGCAGGCAAAAACATGTCCTGGCCTATGCTTAAAATGTCGGTTTTGTTCCTAAAGTTCTTACAGTGCCATTATGATCTGGCCTGGTTATGTGCTATCCAAAGGTCAAACAGAAACCTGGCTGGTAACAAACAATACACAAAGTAGTTCATTTCTCAGGGTTTTTGAAGTTTTGATTCTTATCTGTTTCACACACAGACCTCTTCGGTGGTAGTGTTTCAGGAATTCATACATTGCTTTGAATAATCTCCTCCTCATTCTCTTTTCTTTTATTAGCCCCCTGTCCCTAATTGGGAAGGAGAGAAATGCAAACTTCTGTCTGCCATTTATTTGCTTACTGCAGAGTGGATCTAGTTGGCAGGCCTGTATCCTACAGTCTCTGTAATTCACTGCACCTGATGGGGTAGAAGACAGAAGCAGCCTTTTGGAGCTCTCTGTCTTACTTCAGCTGGGGATCAACATCGGTCCTGGAGCACCTAGTGTGCAGGGTGAGAGAAACGGTCTCCACTTGCATTAGTGCAGAGCAGGAATAACTGACAGGGTGCCATTTTATTTGAATTTAAGAGTATTGGATACCGTTCATCATTTTCTACTCCTTGCAATACTTACTTACTTTCTAGCATTTCAGTCTTACTTATTTCTCCTTCTACCTGTATCATCTTTGCTGTTTCCTTCTCATTACAGTGGACCCCTCCCCTGCCTCTGTCCTCAAGCCTCTTGTCTTTTCTTCCTTACTCATGTACCACTTAATCACATCTTGTAAGTCACCATATAAACACTAAGGACTGCTGCATTGAGGAATTCAATTGGGACCTTTCCTTTAGATATGAGTTATTTGTGGACTTTCCCACTGTACTTACTTGCTCAGCATCTTTTGGGGAACCAATAGATGACTTGAATTAATGTATTCAGAACCCAAATTCTGGTCTTTTTTCCCAAACTTACTCTACTTGTAGCTTTCTATAGCGTAAGTAATAACAACTACATTGTTTAAGTTTTCCAGGTCAAAAACATCAGTCGATAAGGCACTGGCCCCATATACCGAGGGTGGTGGGTTCATACCTGGCCCCGGCCAAACTACAACAAAAAAATAGCAGGGCGTTATGGTGGATGCCTATAGTCCCAGCTACTTGGGAGGCTGAGGCAAGAGAATCGCCTAAGCCCAAGAGCTGGAGGTTGCTATGAGCTGTGTGAGGCCACGGTACTCTACCAAGGGCAACAAAGTGAGACTCTGTCTCTACAAAAAACAAAACAAAATAATATTAGTGTTATTATTGATTCATCTCATTATGTCATACTCCAAATCCGATGTGAATACCCCAGCCAACTGCTCTATCTTCAGCATGAATCCTTAAAATGTAAGATAATATCAGAACTTAGTTCAAAATTCTCAAAGCCTTCTTGGATAAGTACTTTGAAAAATTAAGACTCCTTCCCCTTGACTACATGGCATCGTATGATGTCATCTATTACTCTCTATTTTCATTTCTATTTCTTTCCCCTTACTTAGTGCTACGGGTATCTACGATGTTCACTATGGTCCTTTATCATTCTAAAAAAAAGAATTGAACTATAGTACTGTGATCAAGCTATCGGCATACTTTTAGCACAGATCACAGCTAATTCTTTAACTTTTCTTATTTTTTAAATTCATTTTAAAATATACACAAAGTAAAATTACTCTTGGCTTTGTAAAATTCTATAGATTTTCCTTATTTTTACACCTCTTGAGGTAATGTCAATTTATTAGTATCAAAATAAATTCTTGCTGTCTACCCTGTGAAGAAAACTCAATACGTACACAATGCTGTCTCTTTTAGTTTGTTTATTATTTTCTATGACACTTACATTCTATTTTTTTTTTGTAGACAGAGTTTCCCTATATTGCCCTCAGTAGAGTGCTGTGGCATCACAGCTCACAGCAACCTCAAACTCTTGGGCTGAAGTGATTCTCATGCCTCAGCCTCCCAAGTAGCTGAGACTACAGGCGCCCACTGCAACACCCAGCTATTTTTTGATTCTAGTTGGCATTTGTCATGTCATTGTTGTTTGGAAGGCCCAGGCTGGTTTTGAACCAGCCAGCTCTGGTGTATGTGGCTGACACCCTAGCCACTAAGCTATAGATACCAGTCCCATTCTATGTTTTATATAATATTTTATAGCTTATTTTATAGAATGTATCTTTCATATGGAGAAACTATGTTTTTCTGTTTTTTCCCAATACCTAGAATGCTTTTCACTGTGTAAATTTATAGTGAATTAATGAATAAAATATGCACCTAAATCTCAGTGATAATTTACCTAGCCTCTAGTTTTACACTGTCCACCCAAATTAGAATTTCTATGACTATTTTAAAGACAATCATTCTAAATTGATGGGAGCTACAGGTCTGATGTGAAATATATTTGAAGAAACTTTTCATAAAAACTCATCATTAAAATATAGTAAGTCATTATAGAAAGAAAATTCATGGGGAAAGTGCCAAATGATAAGAGTACTATACAACAATTGTCTCTAAACTTTATTTCTTAATACATTGAAGCCTTATACTGGTTTAAAAAGAAAGAGCATGTTTTATGGAAGAAAGAGGTCATTTGTATATCTGAGGTCATTTGAAATAGCAATGTTCCTAGTTAAGAATTTCTTGATCGAAAATTCAGTGAAAGGAACAGATAACACACCTCTTCAAGTTGCTAATTAATAAGAACATATTACAATTTTACTGAGTACAGTCTTTCTTGTTGTCTAGTGAATCTAGATAAAATTTCTTCACAAGCAAGTCAATTAATCAACAATAAAAGAATCATTCACATATGCAATGTTTTGTTTTCAATTTGTAAACCAATGTGTTTTATAAATTAGAAATAAATTAACAAGACAATGACTTTTTATTATAGAATAATGATGTGGTATCACTTCAGTCTTTTAGAAATATGCAATATGTATCATACAGGATTTTTAAAACTATGCCACTAGTCTGACAGAGTGGGGATTAAATATTATCTTTCTCACTTAATATTTTGTGATTGGGCTAACTTTTAAGTCTCTCTAAATACTGATACACATGTAAATATGCATCTACATATACATATTATATGGAAGCCAGTGTTTATATGTAAAATTATAATACTCGGTATGTAACAATAATGTTTGTTATCTATTATATTGTATCTTGTATAACTTCAGAGATCATACATGATTTTATATTGCAATTACAATACAGTTGTTTCCTTTCTTAAAATGTGTATACATTTTTGGCTCCCTTTGTATATATGGAATAGACTATCTCTCCTATTATTATGAGAAATAAATGAAATAATGCATGTAAAGTGTTCACCACTGAGGTCGGTGCATAGTATGCTTCTAACAAAGAAGTCTATTAACATTTTTCACTGTGTGGACATATTTCTCTATTACAGATAACTTTTTATCAGATCTTAAAATGTGAATTTTAAAACAATTTCCAACTGGACCAAGTTAACAAATGTAAAGATTTTCAAGCCATTAATATTTTTTTCCTTGACACTCTTAACAATGCCCTTTGTACATTGGATGTGTGAAATGATAATTTTGCATGTTCTCACGCATAATTGATTACCTAACCAACTGCTCCTGAGGGGCTGAATAATAAATGAAAGAGAGATGAAAGTCACTTCCTGTATTGAGAACATGGTACAAAGATGATATATTCTTCCTCTTAATATGAATGACATTCTCTAGTGGAAATAAAGAATATAAATGGCTTTATAGAAGTCTTTTGTGTGTAAATCTTATGAAAAATCATCGTACTCCATCATACCATTAACTATTAAGAAGGAAAAGAGCAAACATATTTGCAGTATAAATGAAAATTATTGTAACAGCTTTTTCCATTACTATATGGTGTAATGCTATTTGTATTTGTGCTTCATTGCTAAATTCGGGGATGGATGATTCCTCAGTTAACTGACATTGAACTCTGCCAGAAAGAAACCATGCACAGCATCAATAGAAAAGTTGAACATCAAGATTATTGATTGTATCTAGCAAATATGTTTTATATAAATACTTTCCAATCAAATTTATTTAACTAATGCACAAATACAAATGAATACTATAAAATTTATTAATATAGAAAAAATTATAAGTTTTATAATAAATTATAATTTAACAATTTTATTAAATTATTTAATATATATTAAAGAATTATTTATTAAATATTAAAAATTTAATAAATTTGAAATAAATTATAGGTTTATTATTGACACTTAGAACTAAATAGAAAGTAAGAGGAAATCAAATGTTAAAGGTATGTAAGTTGAAAAAAGGCAATACAAATGACTAATAACACAATGGAATGCCAAATCTTATTGACAGTATCAAGAGAAAATACTCTAAATATTTTCATGTTTCAGCAGAATTATATCTTTGTCAGCAAAATTGACAGGAACCTGTGCTCAGAAACTAAATGAGAAGCATCTTTTGGAAGTTAGAGATAGTAAATTGCTCCAAAAATATTTTCCTGCATTCCAGTTGATAATAAGTTTGATAATCTACATAAAATGGACCAATTTCCAGAAAGATACAATCTACCAAAATGTACTCAAGAAGTAATAGATAATCTGAACAGACCTATATCTATTAAAGAAATTGAATCAATGCTTAATTACTTCCGAAAACAGAAAGCATCAGGCCCAGATAGGTTCACTGGTGAATCCTCCCCCACATTTAAGGAAGAAATTATACCAATTATCTATAATATTTTCTTGAAAATAGAAGCAAAAAAATCTTTTCTAACTTATTTTTAAAGGCCAGAATTACCCCAAACTATAAACAAAGACATTATAAAAAAGGAAAATTACAGATAATATCTGTCATGAGCAAAGTTGCAAAAATCCTCAACAAAATATTAACAAATTGTCTCTAAAAATAATTATACAGCATGATAAAATGAGATTTATATCATTGTGCTTAAAATGAATTGTATTCTCCATATTTTTCCTAAATAAACATTGGTACATTTGTCTTAGAATCAGTGACCATTTATGTGTAGTTGCATTTCCAAATTGTTCTTCCATTGTTCTATTTTTCTCTCCTTTGCAATAAAGTTACAGTGTGAATATATGATTGGGCCTTTCTTAATCTAAAAACTGTTCTTGATTTGGCGGTCGCCACTGTGCAGCATTGTATTCTTCTAGCTCTCACACCTCACTCTGCTTCCTCTGCGACCATGTCTGACAAACCCTACATGGCTGAGATGGAGAAATTCGACAAGTCGAAATTGAAGAAGACAGAAACACAAGAGAAAAATCCACTGCCTTCCAAAGAAACAAGGGAACGGAAGCAAGCAGGGGAGTCACAAGGAGGCAGC
>CAUYON010054537.1:0-24723 GCA_963573935.1 Arctocebus calabarensis
TTTTTTTTTTTTTGAGACAGAGCCTCAAGCTGTCACCCTGGATAGAGTGCTGTGGCATCACAGCTCACAGCAACCTCCAATTCCTGGGCTCAAGCGAGTCTCTTGCCTCTGCCTCTCAAGTAGCTGGGACCACAGGCGCCCGCCACAACGCCCGGCCATTTTTTGGTTGCAGCCGTCATTGTTGTTTGGCGGGCCCAGGCTGGATTCGAACCCCCAGCTCAGGTGTACATGGCTGGCGCCTTAGCCCGTTGAGCCATAGGCGCCGAGCCCATAGTTACTTTTACCTTTGAGTAAATTCCATTGGTCATAATGTACAATTCCCTTTACATATTGCTGAATTTTATTTGTTACTATTTTCAAAGGATTTTTACACCTATATTTATTAAGGAATATTGACCTATAGTTTTCTTTCCTTTCTCTCTCTCTCTCTCTCACACACACACACACACACACACACACACACACACAGTCTTTATCTTCTTTTGATATCAGAGTAATTCTAGTTTCATCAAATGAATTAGAAGTACCCCCTTCTTTTATTTTCTGGAAAAGACTGTAGCAATGTGTTCATTCTTCTTTAAATATTTGGTAGAATTCTTTTTTTTTTTTTTTTCTGAGATAGAGTCTCTTTTTGTCACCCTGGGTAGAGTACTCTAACATCATAGCTCACAGCAACTTCAAACTCTTGAGCTCAAGTTATCCTCCTGCCTCCGCCTCCCAAGTAGCTGGGACTACAGGCACCCACCACAATGCCTAGTGTTTCTAGTTTTAATCAAGACAGAGTCTCATTCTTGCTCAGGTTGGTCTCAAACTCCTGAGCTCAAGCAATCTACCTGCCTTGGCCTCCCAGAGTGCTAGAATTACAGGCGTGAGCCATCATTCCTGGTTATTTGGTAGAATTCTCTAGTAAAACTACCTGGCTTTAAAGATTTCTTATAAGAGTTTTATTTCGTATTTATTTATTTATTTTTGAGACAGAGTGTCGCTATGTCGACCTTGCTAGTGTGCTGTGGCGTCACAGCTCGCAGCAACCTCCAACTCTTGGGCTGAAGCGAATCTCTTGCCTCAGCTTTCCAAGCAGCTGGGACTACAGGCACCCACCACACTGCCTGGCTATTTTTTGTTGCAGTTGTCATTGTTGGGTAGCAGGACGGGGCCAGTTTTGAACCCACCCAACTTTGGTGCATGTGACTGGTGCCGTAACCACTGTGCTACAGGAGCCAAGCCTCTTTTAAGAGTTTTAAAATTAACAATTCAACTTCATTGCTAGTTATCAGGCTATTCAAGTGCCACGTTTCGTATTAGGTAAGTTGTGGTGCTTTATTATTTTTTTTAAGTGGTTCATTTAGCTAAATGGCCAAATTGGTGTGTGTAGAGTTTTCCACACTATTCTTTTATTTCTCTTTTGATGTCTGTATGGTATATAGTGATATCCTCTATTTCATTCCTGATATTGGTAATCTGTGTGTTTTGTCTTTTTTGTCGGTCTTACTAGATATTGATTGATTGTACTTATCTTTTCAAAGGACTAGCTATTTATTTCATTGATTTTTTTCTTTCTGATTTCATTGGCTTCTTCTCTTATTTTTCTTATTTCCTCCTGTCTGCTTGCTTTGAGTTTATTTTGTTCTTACTTTATGTTCTTTTTTTTTTTTTTTTGAGACAGAGTCTTAAGCTGTCACCCTCGATAGAGTGCTGTGTTGTCACAGCTCACAGCAACTTCCAACTCTTGGGCTTAAGCAATTCTCTTGCCTCAGCTTCCAAGTAGTTGGGATTATAGGCACATGCCACAACGCCTGGCTATTTTTTTTGTTGTTGCAGTTGTCATTGTTGCTTTAGCTGGCCCGGCTGGGTTCCCGCCAGTCTCAGTATATGTGGCCATTGTCTTACCGACTGAGCTACAGGAACCACCCTGTTCTTACTTTAGGTTCTTTTTTTTTTAGACAGAGCCTCAAGCTGTCACCCTGGATAGAGTGCCATGGCATCACAGCTCACAGCAACCTCCAATTCCTGGGCTCAAGCGAGTCTCCTGCCTCTGCCTCCCAAGTAGCTGGGACTACAGGCGCGCCACAACGCCCGGCCATTCTTTGGTTGCAATCGTCATTGTTGTTTGGCGGGCCCCGGGGCTGGATTCAAACCTGCCAGCTCAGGTGTACGTGGCTGGCGCTTTAGCCCGCTGAGCCACAGGCGCCGAGCCTTACTTTAGGTTCTTGACATAGTAGCTTAGATTATCGATTCAAGACATTTGCTCTTTTCTAATCTACACATTTAGTACCATTAATTTCCCTCTCAGCACTGCTTTTTATTTTTATTTTTATTTTTTTTACAGTTTTTGGCCAGGGCCAGGTTTGAACCCATCACCTCCCGTATATGGGTCTGGTGCCCTACTCCCTGAGCCACAGGCGCTGCCCCAAAAGTGAACACCTTTGTTTTTTGCAGCTTTGGCCAGGGCTGGGCTTGAACCCGCCACCCTTGGGCCAGTGCCCTATTCCTTGAACCAGGTGCCACCTTCAGCACTGCTTTAGATATGTCTCACAAATTTTGATACGCTGTATTTTCATTTTCATTTATTTTCAGGTTATGAAAGTACATAGGATTAGTTTACATTGTTTGCATTTGGAAGGTAAAGTCTGAGTTGTAGTTGAGTCCTTCACCAAGGAAGTGTGCCATAGAGCCCTACATTGTAACTATTAGATGGGAACTTACTAAGCCCCCTCTTCCTTTCTTGAATTCAACTGTGTGTTTCTCTCCTGTGGACCTGTAGTTTATTCATCCACTGGTTTCAGTTTAATATTGAGTACATGGGATGCTTGCTTTTCCATTCTTGAGCTACTATACTAAGGAGATGTTCTCCAACTCCATCTAGGTAAATACAAAAGATGCAAAGTCCTTTTATGACTGAATAGTATACATAGACCACAGTTGATTACTCCATTCTTGTTGGGTTGTTTCCACATCTTTGTGACTGTGAATTCAACTGCTATAAACTGTCTGGTGCAAATGTCCTTTGAAGTAAAATGATTTTTTTCTTCTGAGTAGATACCTACTAATGGAATTGTAGGATCAAGTGGGAGGTCTGCTTTTCATTCTTTGAGATTCTCCATACTTCTTTCCAAAAAGGCAGTCTGTACTGTTTAGAATCCTGCCAACAGGGTATAAGTGTACCCCTCTTTCTGCACCCATGCCAGCATCTGTTGCTTTGGACCATGTATTTTTAAATTTCTCTTTGTCTCATGGATTACTTACAGTCGTGTTGTTTAGTTTCTATGTGTTGATTAATTTCACTGTTATCTTTCTGTTATTAATTTCTGGTTTGATTTCTTTGTGGGCAGACTCTGTATGATATTCACTCCCAAATATGTTGAAGTTTATTTTATGGCCCAGGACATGGTCTATCTTGGTATATGTCCTGTGGATACATGAAACAAATGCGTACTCTACTCTTGTTGAGTAAAATGTTCTATACATATTGATTAGTTATTGTTAATTGATGGTGTTTTTCAGTTGTATAAATGTATCTCTTTTCTACCTAGTTTTTCTATCAATTATTGAGAGAGGGTTGTTGAAGCCTCCAACTATGTTTGTGATTTTCTGTATTTTTTGTTTTAGTTCTATCAGCTTTGCTTTATGTATCTTGCAGCTCTGTATTACTACAGAGTAGTATTTAGTATTTAGTACATAGTATTTAGAAATACTATGTTATTTTGGTGGCACAATCCCTGTATTACTATGTAATGTCCTTTTCTCTCTGATAATTTTCTTTGCACTGAAGATTACATTATCTGATGTTTTCTTTTTTTTTTTTTTTTTGGAGACAGAGTCTCATTTTGTCATGCCCAGTAGAGTGCTGTGACATCATAGCTCACAGCAACTTCAGACTCCTGGGCTCAAGCAATTCTCATACCTCAGCCTCCCGAGTAGCTAGGATCACAGGTGCCCACCACAACACCCAGCTATTTTTAGAGACAGGGTCTCTCTCTAGCTCAGGATGGTCTCTCGAGCTCAGGCAATCTGCCCACCTTGGCCTCCCAGAGTGCTGGGATTACAGGCTGATGTTTTCCTTGGATTAATGATTTGGTAGGCCTGAAGTAGACCCTGCCTGAAGTTGACCCTATATATCTGTGCTTTGAACAAAGACACCAACAGACTTTAATGAGAAATCTAGAATTGGGAAGAGAGTAGAAGATCTCAGTGACCTAAAGGAATAAAGAATGCTATAGCAAAATGGCATAAATCTTTAGGGTATTAACAAAGTAGTACAATATAGTTGGGAACTCAAAGCTGATACCTAAGACTATCCTCTTTAATTGAGTGAGAATAAACATGGTGTAATATCTAGGGACAGAGTCTTGTCTGCCTGACAGAAGATCTTTATATAGGAGTGAAGAGAGGTGAGCTTGGTGGATTAGAGTGGGGCCAGATATAGAAGATCTGGAAAATCAGAGAGAGGTATTTATACTTGTTGTGGTAGACTAATTGATCAGCCATTTATTTTTTATTTATTTTTTATTTTTTTGAGAGACAGAGTCTCACTTTATCGCCCTCGGTAGAGTGCCATGGTGACACAGCTCACAGCAACCTCCAACTCCTGGGCTTAGGCGATTCTCTTGCCTCAGCCTCCCAAGTATTCGGACTACAGGTGCCCGCCACAACGCGTGGGTATTTTTTTGTTGCAGTTTGGCTGGGGCTGGGTTTGAACTCTCCACCATCACTATATGGGACCAACGCCCTACCCACTGAGCCATAGGCACCGCCCGATCAGCCATTTTTTGAATGGTCCACATGAAAGAAAAGACTAGCTGCAGCCATATTGGGTTTCCTTCCTCACCCCTCTAATAAGCTGGTTAGCATCTACAACTCCCAAGGCATGGTGAGTGGAATATAGCAAGGCAGAGAGCCATCTCCATGTGAGGGACCAAATTTAGGGAAATGTTAAGGATAGGAGTTGGAAACAAAACTAATTTATGACAACCCAAGAGCTCCAGGATTAAGGGGTCAGATATAGAAAAGTATCCTTTCTAGAGGAAAAGGGCAGTGCTGAAAATATGTAAGAAATAATAAAATGAGGGTTTTTTTTGTTTGTTTTGTTGAATCTCAAGCTGTCACCCTGGGTAGAGTACCTTGGTGTCATAGCTCACAGCTACCTCCAACTCTTGGGCTCAAGCAATCCTCTTGCCCCAGTTTTTCTATTTTTAGTAGAGACAGGGTCTCACTTTTGCTCAGACTGGTGTCGAACTCATGAGCTCAAGCAATCCACCTACCTTGGCCTCCCAGGGTGGTAGGATTACAGGTGTGGGCCACTGCACCCAGCCAAAATGAGGTCTTTTGGAGAGTTATCAATGACTGATTTCATAGATTGTATTTCCCCGAATGCTTAAAACAGAGCCTCATGCACTGATGATATTCATCACACTGGAGCAGAAAGGAACAATTTATTTTTATTTAGATTACTGGTTCATACAATCTTAAGCTCCTAGCATAGGACTGACTGAGTAAAATAAGATAATCAAAAAATTAGTTATCAAGCACCTACCATGCGCAAAGTGCTGCTATTGAACTAGTGGGCAGAAGCAACCCTTTTGTCAGTCATGATGCAAGACCTTAACCCAAATCATGCCTAGATGTTTAATACTCTGCACCTTTTGGGTGCTGTATACCTTCACCTTCTTTGAAAGATTAATAGTGTCTATAACTTCAACTTTCAAGTGCAGATACAGTCAAGAGAGGCGGTATTGCATAATGATTAACAGCATGAACTCCAAAGTTAAGGTACCTGCGTTTAAATCTTTGGTATGTCTAGGTAGAATTTGATTTAGACAAGTTACTTACTTCCTTTGTGCCTCATTTTACTCAGTTGCAAAATGTAGCAACAATAGTACTACCACCCAGGTTATTGTGAGTAATTAACAAACAACGTGTGTAAGATATTTCATTAATTCCTGTTACCATGTAAGCGTTTGGTACATGTTAACTATCATATATATTTTTTCTTTTTTTTGCAGTTTTTGACCGAGGCTGGGTTTGAACCCGCCACCTCCAGCATATGGGGCCAGTGCCCTACTCACTGAGCCACAGGCACCGCCCCATATATGTCTTTTCTTTTAGACAGAGTCTCACAGGTCACCCTCGGTAGAGTGCCCTGGCGTCACAGTTCACAGCGACCTTCAACTCTTGGGCTCAAGTGATTCTCTTGTCTCGGTTCCTACAGCTGGGACTATAGGCGTCCACCACAATGCCCAGCTATTATTTCTTTTTTAGAGATGGGATCTTGCTGTAGCTCAGGCTAATCCCAAACCTGTGAGCTCAGGCAATCCACCTGCCTCGGCTTCCCAGGGTACTAGGATTACAGGCATGACCCTCCACGCCCAGCCCATCATTATTATTATTGTTACCAAGCTTCTCTCTCTTTTTTTTTTTTTTTTGCTGTTTTTTTCGCCGGGGCCAGGTTTGAACCCACTATCCCCAGTATACGGGGCTGGCGCCCTACTCCTTGAGCCACAGGTGCCGCCCTACCAAGCCTTTCTTAAACATCTACTTTTATTGAAATCGGTTATTTATACCAGTTAATTGCATGTAGCCCTTAAGCATCAATCTTATTGATTATAAATGAATGATAACTACTATTGTCTCTCTTGCTCAGCTGAAAACCCATGTGGGTTTTTCTATTTAGCTTATAGCAACCACTTGCAGGCTTTGGAGTCAGATCACCTGGGTTCTAAACTACGTTCTGCTTTGTACTAACAGCGAAAGCCACAAGTTATTTCAACTCATTGAGCCTTGTTTTTGTCACCTGTAATTCAGGGATAATATTACCCAACTCACTGAGGTGTTGTAAGGCTTAAATCGGATAACGGGTGTAAACTGCTTGGCACAGGGCCTGGCAAAGAGTAAGTGATCAATGGTAACTAAGTGTCACATATTCAAACTCTGGGGAGGGAGAGAAGTGGGAGACTCAAAGCCCCTCCTCCTGCTCAGAGTAGGAGTTCTGGTGTGGATCAAGAATAAAGTGGGTGCTCAGCGCCTGTGGCTCAACGGGCGAAAGCACCAGCCACATACACCTGAGCTGGCAGGTTTGAATCCAGCCCGGCCCACCAAACAACAATGACGGCTGCAACCAAAAAATGGCCGGGCGTTGTGGCGGGCGCCTGTAGTCCCAGTTACTTGGGAAGCTGAGGCAAGAGACTGGCTTAAGCCCAGGAATTGGAGGCTGCTGTGAGCTGTGATGTCACAGCACTCTATCCAGGGTCACAGCTTGAGGCTCTGTCTTTAAAAAAAAAAAAAGAAAAGAAAAGAAGAAAGTGGGGCAGTGCCTGTGGCTCAACGGAGTAAGGCGCCAGGCCCATATGCTAGAGGTGGCGGGTTCAAACCCCCCCCCGGCCAAAAACTGCAAAAAAAATGAATAAATAAATTAAAGAAAAAAAGAATACAGTGGAATTCTGGAGTCCAGAGAGCCGCATGATTAGACCACCCTGGTAGGATGGAGTATAGGAAATATAAATAGAACTGGGCTAAGGCAAACAAATCCTCGCTTTCTTTTGGCTCTCTTGGATCTCTTCTTTTCTGCATAGTTTGCTTATTTTATTCTTTCTGATCCCAGAGAGCTGCTGCAGTAAGACACTATTCCCTAACTCTCAGAAATCTGAGCAGGACCACATGGCCGCTCCGAAGAAAGGGAACAGAGAATGAGTGGCTTAGTTCATCTAGATCTTATAGAAAAGGGGGAGGGAGAAAGAGAGGGAATAGGGATGAGAAAGAAAGGGCGAGTTTGATAGAGAGAAGAGAAAAAGAATGAGATTGAGAGAGCATGAGCACAAGTGAGCGCACACTTTGTCTGTGTTCTCACAGATTTCCTCCTTTTAGGCCAAAGTTCTAAGATTCAGTGAACTAAGATGACGTGAGCCGTAGAAAGAAGGACCAAAGAACATCTTCAGTATCTGCTGAGCTTGACTTCTTGTGTGGCCCCTAAACTATAGGGGCAAAGTGAATCCTTGGCAGCACACACGTTCCCATCCAGGATCGCAGACAAAGTGTTCCTTCAGTGCTATTTATCTCCTGGATACTAAGGGGTTTTTGTTTTTTGTTTTTTTTTAATGGCCAAAAATTCATTACCACTCTTTCCATCTTTAAATGGGATCTATATTCCCTTCCCTTGAATCAAGACAGGATTGTGACTGCTTCCATCAATGTGATATGGCAGAGGTGACACTATATGACTTCTGAGGTTGAGTTATAAAAAGCCATCTATGGCTCACCACCCATAGCTCAGTGGTTAGGGTGCTGACCACATATACAGGGACTGGCGGGTTCGAACGTGGCCTAGGCCTACTAAACAATGACAGCTACAACCAAAAAAGTAGTTGGAAGTTGTGGCGGGCACCTGTAGTCCCAGCTACTTGGGAGATTGAGGCAAGAGAATTGCTTAAGTCCAAGAGTTTGAGGTTGCTGTGAGCTTTGATGCTACAGCACTCTACCAAGGGTGACATAGTGAGACTCTGTCTCAAAAAAAAAATTGAGGGGAGGTGCCTGTGGCTCAGTGAGTAGGGCGCCGACACCATATACCAAGGGTGGTGGGTTCAAACCCGGCCCTGGCCAAACTGCAACAAAAAAATGGCCGGCTGTTGTGGCAGGCGCGTGTAATCCCAATTGCTCAGACAAGAGAATCGCCTAGGCCCAGGAGCTGGAGGTTGCTGTGAGCTGTGAAGCCACGACACTCTACCAAGGGCAACAAAGTGAGACTCTGTCTCTAAAAAAAAAAAAAATTTAGGATATTGCATCCTCATTTATAAGTGTTATAAGTGAAATATGTTTGTAATTTCCCTTTATAATAATATATTTTTTCCAATTTTAATATCAGGTGTATCCAGATAAAGTACAATGATTTGAAGTATTTCTTCTTTTTCTATTATCTATAAGATTTGGCATGATCTGTTTTTTGAAATTATCTTTTTATTATTTTATTATTTTTATTTATAAATATTAGTTGTCTATTTTTTGAGACTTTGGAAAAAAAATAAGAAGTTAACTGATGGCTCCATACTGAACCTCAGAGTCAAAGCATTCTATGACAGACATACTCTTATCTGACAATGTGAATGTTACTTTTTTGCATGATTATTATTATTATTGCTCAATATTTCATTGCAGCAATTGTCTGATTTCTTTTCTGAATGTATTTATCTTCATTCATTCTTCTTTATTTTTAGAGAGTCTCACTTTTTTAGAGCCACAGGTGCCGCCCTCTTCATTTGTTCTTTACAAGGTTTTTGTTTCTAGTCCTTATCTTAAACATGGTTATTGGTATTAAATTTTAAGCCTTTTAATTTTTTTTGTAGAGACAGAGTCTCACTTTATCACCCTCGGTAGAGTGCTGTGGCATCACAGCTCACAGCAACCTCCAACTCCCGGGCTTAGGCGATTCTCTTGCCTCAGCCTCCTGAGTAGCTGGGACTACAGGTGCCCACCACAACGCCCGGCTAGTTTTCTGTTTTGCAGTTCGGCCAAGGCCGGATTTGAACCCGCCACCTTCAGTATATGAGGCCAGAGCCCTACTCGATGAGCCATAGGCACCGCCCTAAGCCTTTCTAATTTTGTGAAGACGAAAAGTGGAAACCAAATAAACACACGTATATGTATAAAGAAAACAAAAAAGAAAAAAGTCATGGAGCTTCCACCCAGTTCTTTTAGGTTAACCCATCTCAGGGAAGCCCATTGTTATATAAGAAGTTTAATTACTCAGAAACTGCCATTCCAGCTGAATCCAGTCCTACAGCCACCCCACCAAGGCATCAGTCATGGGAGGGGAGCTATCTTGGATCTTCTAGACTATTCCATCCATTACCTACATACCCCAGAGAGACCCCAGTTGACACCACATGGAGCAAAAGAAACACCCAGCCAAATTCTGCCTATATTCCTGAACCATAGACTCTATGAGCATAATAAAATTTTTGTTGTGCACTAAGGTTGGAGTGGTTTATTATGTAGCAACTGTAAGCAGAACAGGTACTTAGAGTCTGCAGAGGGTTAGTTGAGGTTTGAGAGTGTGATATTGTGATGTAATAAGAAGTATGCATTTGGTCTCTGTCCTGGCTCCTGGGCACCCACTTCCTAAAACCCTTAGAATCTCCAAAGTGATGTTTCTTTCTGTGTGCTACTGAGGTCGCTATTGGTGGGCTTCTGGATAGCTACACAGGATAGGGGGCTGGGTGCCAGGGAAACCAGTCACATGATGAGAGGGTTGAAACTTTTAACCCTACCCCCTTACCTTCCAGAAAATGAAAAAAGTTGAAGGTTGAGCTGATCATCAATGGCCTGTGATACAATTGGTCATGTCTGTATAAAGAAGCCTCCATAAAAACCCAGAAGGGCCTGGTTCAGAGAGCTTCCCAGTTGGCAAACATATCTGCCAGGAGGGTAGCCCACCCCCAACTCAACAGGGACAGAAGCTCTTACACTCAGGACCCTTTGAGGCCTTGCCCTACAGATCTCTTCATCTGGCTATGTAGCTGTATCCTTTACTAGTACAACAGCCAGTAAACATAAGTGAAGTATTTCCCTGAGCTCTGTGAGCTGCTGTAGCAAATGAAACATATCCAAGGAGAGGGTCATGAGAACCCCTGGACTTATAGTCAGTTGGTCAGAAGTATAGATAGCAACCTACTCCTTGCAACTGGCATCAGAAATGGGAGCAGTACTGTGGGACTGAACTATCCACCCGTGGGATCTGATGTTATCTCCTGCTTGATGGTGTAAGAATTGAGTTCAAGTACAAGACACCTAGTTGGTGTTTGCTGGAGAACTGGTTGTTGGTGGAAGGAAATTTGTACACACACTTTGGTGACCTGAAGTGAAGGGCTATGTATTGAGAGGGTAGGAAAAACACTTTGGGCTTTTTTCCCCTAATCTTTTCAGAGAGAGACGCAAGATACTCCATCCAAATTACCCTCTTATGAAACTTGACCTTGGGCTTTCTGATGCTCCTTCTAGTCTTCCTTATTTTGACTCCCTTTCAAAAAGAAGGCATGGCCCAGCTTGGCACCCGTATCTCAGTGGTTAAGATGTCAGCCACATGCACTGGGGCTGATGGGTTCAAACCCAGCCCCAGTCTGCTAAAAAAAAAAAAAACAGCCGAGCATTGTGGCCAGTGCCTATAGTCCCAGCTACTCAAGAGGCTGAGGCAAGAGAATTGCTTGAGCCCAAGAGTTGGAAGTTGTTGTGAGCTGTGATGCCATGGCACTGTACTGAGGGCAACAAAGTGAAATTCTGTCCCAATTAGAAAAAAAGAATTACTAAGTCTCCTAAAAAGCTTTGCTTTACTCTATCAGAAATTAAAAATTTCTAGATGTTTTAAAGTATTAATTGAAAAATTATAACAAGCTAATTACAAGTCAATAGTTAGAATACCTTTTGAAAAACTGTATTTTTCAAAATAAGATAAATAATGACAAGAGCAATATTTTATACTTTTATAAGTATCTTTAATATTTGGCTTAATATAAGGCAGGTCTTATATATCTGCTTTTGTAATTTATCTGTTGCAATATGCTATTTTGTTTGAAGTATCTGAAAAAAGAAATGTGGCCTCACATAGACATGTATTAATAGTTCAAAAAAGGAGAAGTATTTTAATAAATTTTCCAGATGATTATGTGTATTCTTTGTAACGCTACCAAAAGTTAACAAGTGATAGTTTTTAAGTGTGATCGTAACATGTTATGTCAATTCATATTAATGGATTTTTTACACTATTACATTAAAATCCATTAAAACCTTCGATGGATCTTTTATGCATGTATGAGTTTGTAACTTCACATATTGTTAGATGGAAAATACAAGTTCACTGTAGCATAGAGATCTTCCAAATGTTATTAAAACAGTGCTGAATTAGTCTTACGGTTACTCTAACAAAATATCACAAACTGGGTGACACAACAGAAATTCACTGTCTCACAGTCCGGGACCCTAGAAGGCAGCAGTGAAGACGTCAGCGGCCGGGATCCCTGCGGAATCCTTCCTTGCCCCTTCTATTTTCTGCTGACCTGCTGGCAGTCTTTGGAGTTCCTCGCCTGTCTGGGCAGCACTCCACCCCTGGCACCCTCCCTGGGTCTGTCTTCACTCCATCTTTTCCACGTGCGTGTCTGTCTCTGTACCCAGATTTTCCCTTTTTATAAGGATGGCAGTCATGTCGTATTGGAGCCTACCCTAGTGATCTCACCTCAAAAGGATTGTCTCTGTAAAGACTTATTTCCAAAAATGTCGCTTTCCAAGATTCTGGAGATTAGAATTTGAACATATCTTTTTTTTGAGAGGAGGTAATTTAACCCATAACCACCGCAGTCATTAGCATCACCACTAAACTCATTCAAATAAATCTTTAGTTATTATGAAGTGGTTAAGTTCACAGTGGTGGGCTTTTAAGTTTTACAAAATTCTAATTTTTGCTTTTCAACTTGGATTTTATCATTGGCAATGAATGGTAACAATTATTTCCTTAAAATGACAGGCTCACTTTTTTGTTTTCTCAAAAATGAACAAATACCTAAGTTCCAATAATTTTGTTTTGTCAGTTCTTTGTTTGTTCTTTCAAATAAAATGGTAATTGTGCTCCATTTAAAAGGAGTTAATTCAGCTTTTAATTTAATGAATTTTCTCTATGACATCCTGAATGAAAAGTCAGGCCCCTGACTAAAACCCTATATGCATGCTTCCAGACCTGGTCACAGGCAATTACAAAGGGACCCGTCATGCTTCACAGGGCACGGCACCCTCCTCACACAGGGTGGGCGCACAGGCCACACGTGGCTCTCCGCAGGCAGTGGCAGTCGCCTGGTCTTTCACGCTCTTCCCACATGTACGTTTCTAGCCCCAGCATCTCCATTTCTGGGTCATTTAGTCTGAGCCCTTGAGTAGAGGTCTTCTCAGGCACCTGTCTGGGACTTCTTAGGGGGAAGGAGAGGGAAACTGAGTCCTTTCCCACTGTGGGGCCTTCCCTTTGTTCTCTCCCACCCCAACTTAAGGGCCATAAAATTGTCCAAGGCTTCCATTTCGGGCCCCCTCCACAATGAGGCACGTTTCTCTCCCTTGTCTCTCCTGGTCGAAGCCACCCTCCCCTCTGTGTTGTTCCATGGGTGGGATATGCAAACGGAGAATTGGCATTTCCCTCGCTTAGCCTCTTGCTTTATCATTACGGTAACTGATTATAGGCTCCACTCTTAGGAGACCTGCTTTAATCGGTTGTCTGGGCACACGGCAGCTGAGCTGACCTCCTGACACTTAATCACTCATACTTTGGGATGCAGCTAAACCACTTTATGTGTACTTCCCATTTAGTGGTACAGAATATTCAAAATCTATGTACTCATATGTTGAATGTAATGATGTTTTAATTTTTGATTTACTACATAGTCAAAGACATTCTTAGGTGAACACAGTCTCTCTCTCTCTCTGAATGTAAGCAAATGCATGACAGGTAAGGAAAGATGACAACTAATGGTACACGTCATAGGCCACTGATGATTTAGATCATTATATTGGTCCTATGTTCCCAGTGCTAGAGATTTTGTCACGTTTGTTTAACTTTGGGATACATGAATTTAGTTCCTGCCAACGTGTCTTTTTCCATCTTATACTCAAGTAGCTCCTCAACGTGATATTTTATGTCTACATTCCTATGACACAACTCTTGTCTTTGCTTCTTGGAAACAAACACATGCACACACACCTCTTTGCAAACTCCTTAGTAAGTTTCTGGGGTATCTTGTCTCCTGTTTGCCTCTTCACTGACAACTCTGTATCATCATGTTCTTCAGTTAGTTCAACGAAAGTATGATGCCTTAATTGCCTCTTACTAAGCCTGCAACATAGGTTCATATAAACTGGCTTTTCTACATTGATGTCTGCTACACTGGGTAGCTCAAGTAATGAAGGCCTTGGAGAAGCTGGCCAGCTGGTTGGCACTGCTGAAGCCTGAAAGAAATATACCATTACGAATTCCTAGAGAATCCGAAGATTACTGAAAGCTTTTCCACTCACATCAGGAGCAAGGCAACTATGCCCACTCTCAGCACCTTCATTCCACATGGCACAAGAAGTCCTCACCAGAGCAATTAGTTAAGAACAAAAACTAAAAGGGTCCCAAATCAGAAAGTAAGAAATAAAACTATTTCTGTTTGCAGATTTAGAAAACCTAAAAGAGTCCACCAAACTATTGTTGGAACTAATAAGCAAATTCAGTAAAGTTGCAGGAAAAAAAATCAACACAGCAAGTTCAGTTGTTTTTGTATACATTAACAACAAATCTCTTAAGTTAGACTTGCTTACTTTTGTCCTTTAGTATTTATTTATCATATCCTGCTATGCTCTAGAGACTGTTCTAGAAATCAAGCCCTTTCCTTGTTCTTCAGGAATTCACACTGTGGTTAGCTAAATGAACATATTCATAAAACTCATTTTATCTCATTGTGTTATAATTGCTATAATATTTATTCACATGTTAATTCAGAACATATTGTTTGAGCTTCTACTATGAGTCAGTCACTGTTGTGGGCACATGATATTAGTGAAGCATGATTTTTTGTTTTGTGGTTTTTAAATATTTGTTAGTCTTCTCTGTTAAATCTCTTTATTCTTTTTTGATGTTGATTCCACACGAAGAGCAGTTGAGTTGCCCCACGTGTGCCACTCATGACAGAAGCCCTTTTTAAAATTCTTTTTTATTAATAGCTTCAAAAATAATAAAAAATCACTGAAATGGTAAAGAAGGGTTTTTTTTTATTAAGAGAAATTTTATTTCCTTGTATATTTTGTATGAGGTAAAAGGGTCTCCTTGAAGAATTATTCAATTATAATACTAAATGAGGAATAGAATAGCATGGCCTAAGAGTCAGAAAAATAAATTATTTTAGTTTTAAGTAGATCCTTTAAAACATGAAAACGTGATTTATTTGTGTTATTACAATCAACTGTGGAAGAGGTAGATAGCTTAGTATTAGGAGAAATGTTTATGTGGCTTACCTTACTTATAACTTATCATTCCTGAAGTGTGACAGTCTAGTCTTTAAGTGGTACAAACAGAGTTAAAGATGACTTCTAATTTTTTTTCGGCTTGATTGTTGTTAGCGTATATAAAGGCAACTGATTTATGAGTGTTGATTTTGTAGCCTGATACCTTGCTACACAGCTATGATTCAATAAAAAATAAATAAATTTAAAAAAATAGAAAAAAAAAACAGGAAAGGATTCAGCTAAAAAAGGGAACTACAAACAAATTTCACTAATGAACATCGATACAAAAATACTCAATAAATGCTCAGCATCTGTGGCTTAAGCGGCTAAGGTGCCAGCCACATACATCTGAACTGGCGGGTTCAAATCCAGCCTAGGCCTGCCAAACAACAATGATGGCTGCTACCAAAAAATAGCTGGGCATTGTGGCAGGTGCCTGTAATCCCAGCTACTTGGGAGGTGGAGACAGGAGAATCACTTGAACCCAGGAGTTCAAGGTTGCTGTGAGCTGTGATACCACAGAACTCTACCCAGGATGACAGCTTGAGGCTCTGTCTCCAAAAAGAAAAATAATAAAATCTTAGCAAATTACAGCTACACCTTAAAAAATTATACATAATTGATCAAGTAGACTTCATTCCATGGATGCAATAATAAGCCAATCCATAAATGTAATTCACCATATCAATAGAAGCAAACCATATGATCAATAGAACAAAGACCATATGATCATCTCAACAGATGTAGAAAAATCATTTGACAAAATTCAGCAAACTTTTCCAACAAGAACGCTTAGGAAAAAAGGCATAGGCAGCACATTTATTAAGCTGAGTGAAGCCATCTATGACAAACTCACAGCCAATATCATACTGAATGGAGTAAACTGAAAGCTTTTCCACTTAGAACTGGAACCAAACAATGATATCTACTATTACCACTATTTTTCATCTTAGTGCTGGAAGTTCTATACAATACAGTCAGGCAAGAGGATATCCAGAGTATCCAACTGGGGACAGAGGAGGTCAAATTCTCACTCCTTGCAGATGATATGATCTTATACTTAGAAAATCCCTTTGTCAGAAATATAACCTGCAAAAATCCTCTCTCATTCTGAGGGCTATCTGCTTGCTTTACTTACTGTGTTCTTGGCAGTGCAGAAGCTTTTTAGTTTGATCAGATTCCAGTAATGTACTTTTGATGTTGCTTCAACTGCCCAGAGGGTCCTCCTCATAAAGTATTCTCCCAAGCCAATTTTTTCAAGTGTTTCCCCTGCACTCTCTCCAAGAATTTTTATAGTATCATGTCTTAAGTTTAAGTCCTTTAACCAGTGAGAGTCAATTTTTTTTTTTTTTTTTTTTTGTGGCCAGGCTGGGTATGAACCCGCCACCTCCAGAACATGGGGCCAGTGCCCTACTCCTTTGAGCCACAGGCACCGCCCGAGAGTCAATTTTTGTTAGAGGAGAAAGATGTTGGTCCAATTTCAATCTTCTACAAGTCGCCAGCAAATTCACCCAGCACCATTTGTTAAATAGGGAATCTTTCCCCTAATTTATATTTTTGATAGGCTTATCAAAGATCAAATGACAATAAGTGTCTGGGTTCATCTCTTGGTTCTCAATTCTGTTCCATACAGCTATCTCTCTATTTTTGTGCCAGTACCATGCTGTTTTGATCAGTATAGATTAATAGTATAATCTGGTAGTGTGATACTTCCTGATTTGTTTTTATTTATGAGTAATGTTTTGGCTATTCAAGGTTTTTTCTGTTTCCATATAAAACAAAGTACTAATTTTTCCAAATCTTTAAAGTATGACAGAGGAACTTTAATAGGATTGCATTAAATCTGTAGATTGCTTTGAGAAGTATAGACATTTTACACTGCAGCTCAATTCATAATTGCCAAGTCTTGGAATAAGCCCAAGTGCCCATCTACCCATGAATGGATCAATAAATTGTGGTGTATGTATACCATGGAATACTATGAAGCATTAAAAAAGATGGAGACTTTATCTCTTTTATGTTTACATGGATAGAACTGGAAAATATTCTTTTTAGTGAAGTATCTCAGTAATGGAATAAAAAATATCCCATGTACTCAGTACTATTATGAAACCAATTTGTAATCACTCACACTTTCATATGAGAAATGAATCACAAGTATAGCCCAGGATGAAGGAGGGAAGGGGAGAGGGTGGGCAGGGAGGGAGATAGTTTGATAGAAGGAAGGTTAATGGTGGGACCTCACTTAGGGAGCATATTGCAAGTGTATAAGTCAAATCTATCAAGTATTGAACATAAATATCTTAACACTGTGATTAAGTAAACGAGATGAAAGCTATGTTAATTAGAAGGATGTAAGCACTCCAATTTGTACAAATAATCAACACATTGAATCTCACAAAGGCATAAATGTATTCATGATCTATGTATATATGACTTAATAAAAAAGAGAAAAAGAAAATCCCAAGGACTCAGCCATGAGAATCCTAGAAGTAATCAAGAAAAACAGCAACATCTCAGGATAGAAAAATCGCAGTCCACAATTCAGCAGGTTTTGTATATGCCAATAATGGCTAAGTTGAGAAGTAAATCAAAGACACTATTCCCTTCACAGTAGCATTAGAGAAAACGAATACCTAGAAATATACCTAACAATAGAAGTGAATGATTCTACAAAGAGAATTATGGAACACCAACAACTGATACAGCAGAAGACATTAAAACAAATAGAAGGACAAACCATATTCTTGTCTGTGAAGAATGAAATTTTTTTTATTGTGGAAGAATCAATTTTGTTAAGATATTTATACTACCAAAAGCAATCTACAGATTTAATGCATTCTCCATTGAAATACCAACATTATACTTTGAAAAATGTGAAAATATAGTTCTTCACTTTATACAGACCCAGAAAAAAAACCTATATTTTGAAGGCAATGCTTAATAATAAAAACAAAGCTGGAATTATCACTCTACCAGACTTCAGAATACATTACAAGTTCCCAGTGATCAAAACAGCATGATACTGGCACAAAAATAGAGACATAGACATATGGAACAGAATAATAATTTAAAAAAACTAGAGATAAAACCAGTTTCTTGTTGCCATTTAATCTTTGATAAACCAAACAAAAACATACCATGGGGGAAAAATCCCTAGTCAATAAAAGGTGCTGGGAGAACTAGATAACCACATATTAAAAACTGAAACTGAACCCACACATTTCACCACTTACAAAAATTGACTCGGGCGGTGCCTGTGGCTCAGTGCATAGGGCGCCAGCCCCATATACTGAGGGTAGCAAGTTCAAACCCAGCCCCAGCCAAACTGCAACAAAAAATAGCTGGGTGTTGTGGCAGGCACCTGTAGTCCCAGCTACTCGGGAGGCTGAGGCAAGAGAATCGCCAAGCCCAGAAGTTGGAGGTTGCTGTGAGCTGTGTGATGCCAGGGCACTCTACCGAGGGTGATAGAATGAGACTCTGTCTCCACACACACACACAAAAAAAAAACCTGACTCAAGGCGGCGCCTGTAGCTCAGTGGATAGGATGCTGTCCACATACACCGAAGCTGATGGGTTCGAACCCAGCCCAGGCCGCCTAAAACAACAATGACAACTGCAACAACAACAAAAAAATAGACAGGTGTCATAGCAGACACCTATAGTCCCAGCAACTTGGGAGGCTGAGGCAAGAGAATCACTTGAGCCCAAGAGTTTGAGGTAGCTGCCATGCCACGGCACCCTACCCAAGGCAACAGTTTGAGACTCTGTCTAAAAAAAAAAAACAGTTTTGGGCTTACTGCCTGTGGTACAGTGGTTACAGCGGCAGCCACATGCACCGAGGGTGGCAAGATCAAATCCGGCCTGGGCCAGCTAAACAACAATGACAACTGCAACAAAAAAAATAGCTAGGTGTTGTGGAAGGTGCCTGTAGTCCCAGCTATTTGGGAGGCTGAGGCAAGAGAATCACTTAAGCCCAAGAGTTAGAGTTTGCTGTGAGCTGTGATACCATGGTACCCTATCAAGGGTAACAAAGTGAGACTCTGTCTCAAAAAAAATTGACTCAAGATGGATAAAAGATTTAAATCTAACACATGAACTGATAAAAAACTCTAAAAGAAAACATAGGAAAACCTGTTAAGGATGTCATCCTGAAGAAATATTTTTTTTTTTAAGATAGACTCTCACTTTGTCACCCCACATAGAGTGCCATACTGTCACAGCTCACAGCAATCTCAAACTCTTGGGCTTAAGGGATCCTCTTGCCTTAGCCTCCCAAATAGCCAGGACTACAGGCACCCCCCACAACACCCAGCTATTTTTATTTTTTACTTTCTGCTATCAATATAATATATATATTTTTTATTGTTGGGGATTCATTGAGGGTACAAGAAACCATGTTACACTGGTTGCATTTGTTGGGAAAAGTCCCTCTTACAATCGTGTTTTGCCCCCAAAAGGTGTAAGCACACACCAAGACACCAAGACGCCACCCCCCTCACTCCTTCCCTCTCTCTGATCTTCCTTTCCCCACCCCTCCCTCATTCTTCCTCTCTCTGCTCTCCCCTTCCTTCACCCCCACTGTGTCAATAATTGTCATTAATTGTCCTCATATCAAACTTGAGTACATGGGATTCATGCTTCTCCCTTCTTGAGATGCTTTACTAAGAATAATGTGTTTCACTTTCATCCAGGTTAATACAAAGGCTGTAAAGTTTCCCTTTTTTTAATGGCTGAATAGTATTCCATAGTGTACATATACCATAGCTTGTTAGTCCATTCCTGGATTGGTGGGCATTTAGGTTGTTTCCACATTTTGGCGATCGTAAATTGAGCTGCAATAAACAGTCTAGTGCAAGTGTCCTTATGATACAAGGATTTTTTCCCTTCTGGGCAGATGCCTAGTAATGGGATTGCAGGATCCCCAAGTGACTTTTCACATGAGTGCATGACACAGGCAGCCCTTTCCAAGCTGCTCTTCAGACATCGCCAGTCACAATTTCACACTGGCTTGATGCTGCTGGAACTGCCTACCACCTTCCATCAGCTCACTGAGGTGGTCTCTGACTGTACCATCAGCTTCTTAAAAATGCACCTCACATGAATGCGGAGTCTCCACAAGGTAACTCCATGGGTTCCAGTTGCCTGTGAGATAAATATAGACGCAATCAAACAACAAGTTACAAAGAGGCCTGTGTGTATATAGGATGGTATTGGCTCTAGACCAAAGGAGAAAGATGAGAAGCCCAAATCCTAACAATCACATCATCATTCTAACAAAGCAGGCTAAAAAGATTCTGTAGGGGCTCAGGCCTGTGGCTCAGCGGGCTAAGGCGCCAGCCACGTACACTTGAGCTGGCGGGTTCAAATCCAGCCTGGGCCCGCCAAACAATGACGGCTGCAACCAAAAAATGGCCAGGCGTTGTGGCGAGTGCCTGTAGTCCCAGCTACTTGGGAGGCTAAATAATTATTTGAAGATGTGAAGAGTTAGCAAACTGGGGCCAATTAGTTAACTTCTTTGGAGCTCAACATACCTATTCTGTGTTCAGCCACATTAAATTATTTGCAGTATCTTAAAGGAGCCACATCTTTTTAATATTTACAATTTTAGCCCCCATACCTATTGCCTGGCACTTAGCAGATTCCCAGTAGACATCTGATTTTAAAGTTGCAAGTAAATCGACATTGAAAAATAATTGGGAAAAAGAAGGGAACATAGTTAGTAATTTTCAATTTTCTGTCTCTGTCTCTCATTATGCAATTAGTTCTGGTTGCATAAATATACAAACCCTGGGAAAATAAATCATTTCCAAGAATTGTTTTGAGTGAGGCTTTGCTTTAGGAAAGATCAGAGAGTTACAGCAACATCTTGATCATTAGTATAGTATACTTTTACTTTGTTTCTGGATGGTTTTAATATTTGCAATGAAAATTGAAGATGTAAAGAAGTCCAGAAACCTGAAACAGGCAAAAATAAAAACAGATGATTAATTGAAGAACAATACTTACTATACCAGGGATCATCAATCTATGACCCATGGGCCACATGCGGCCCACCAGGTATTTTGGCCACAGGTGCCTGTCCTGCTTAGCAGTCAACTCATCCCAAACCACAGTAAGTATGTGTGGAATGTGCGCCGCACTCTCTGACCCCCCTCCTTCTCTCTGTCTCTTGATGACTCCTCTCAGTCTTGAGTGAGACTGAGACTCGTGATAGGAGGAGTCATGAGCTTGCCTGTGCAGAGCCTGCTGCTGCCTAAGGACAGAGGTAAGAACAAGTTAGAATTTTTTTATTTTAAGTTAGAAGGTCTCTCTTTTTTTTTTTTTTTGCAGTTAGTAGGGCCTTTTTGGTGGTTAAGTGGGGCCTTTTTTCCCTGAAGTTAGGAGATCTTTTTTCTTTTTTGCAGATAGGGAGCGCCTTTTTTCATTTTAAATATTGTATTTGTTCCCTTTTTTTTTTTTTTTTTTTTTGCAGTTTTTGGCTGGGGCTGGGTTTGAACCCACCACCTCCGGTATATGGGGCCAGCACCCAACTCATTTTGGGCCATAGGCACCACCCTCATTTTGTTTTTTTACTTCAAAATAAGATACATGCAATGTGCACAGGAATTTGTTTATAGTTTTCTTTTTTTTAAACTATAGTCCAGTCCTCAGCTCGGCGCCTGTGGCTCAGCAGGCTAAAGTGCCAGCCATGTAAACCTGAGCTGACGGGTTCGAATCCAGCCTGGGCCCACCAAACAACAATGACAGCTGCAACCCAAACAAAAATGGCTGGGCGTTGTAGTGGGCACCTGTAGTCCCAGCTACTTGGGAGGCAGAGGCAGGAGACTTGCTTGAGCCCAGGAATTGGAGGTTGCTGTGAGCTGTAATGCGACGACACTCTACCTAGGGTGACAGCTTGAGGTTCTGTCTCAAAAAAAAAAAACTATAGTCCAGTCCTCAAATGGTCTGAGGGACTGTGAACTGGCCCCATTTAAAAAGTTTGAGGACACCTATACTATACCATATTGGTTTCATTTGCTTATGTGTCCATCCTTTCAAAAAGTTGTTTGAGTGCAAGAGCTTCCTAGATCTTATTCATCTTCATATCCAGATTTGATACTCAACATATTTAACGAGTACGAGAGAGGCTATGACTAACTGGAATGGATGCTGGTTGTAAATCGGCAGTGTGGCTATCATTGTATATTGCTTAAATACAGTTGTCCTTATATCTATGAGAGACATAAGGTTCCAGGGACCTCCTCCCTCTCATATAAGCTTTGTGCATCTCTCTGTATACTTCAAATCATCTCCAGAGTACCCATATTCTGTGTATGATGTGCTCCAGTGTATAATGTGTACCCACGTTTCTGGCCCAAAATTTCAGGAAAGAAAATCTATTATTAATTTTTTAATTCAAATTTGTATTTGTTTATATGTTGTACTTCTTTTTTGCACTGTAAAGGAATTTTAGCAATTATGTTGCTAACATATTATAAGAGCATATGCTGCTATAACATTATATGCTTTTAACACATCAGCATAAATAAAAGAATTACAAACATTTATATAGACACAGAATTAGTACTATCCATGTATAATGCACATCCTTATTTTTCCCTCACAAACTTGGGCAAAATGTGCACATTACACACAGCAAAATACAGTAGTTACAATACATACTGCAATGCCTACACATCTCTTCATTCATGTGGATTCAAAGTGGTATTTGGTATATAATAAGCTTGTTTTTTGGAGATTTGTGGACATTTTTCCCAAATACTTTTAAGCCATAGTTGGTTGAATCCATGAATGTGGAGAGCCAACTATATTAGTCCTATTCTGTCCCCAGTGTCTAGCACAGTGCCCAGGAAAACACTAAAAATTAAAAAAAAGCTTGATAAAAATGCATGGAAAAAAGGAATGAATAAATGCATAAGTGCTTATGAAAGCCTCAGTCTTCCAAGAGTCTCCTATTATCATCACTCTTAAAGTCACCTTTAGAGTCAATATTCTTGCACAGTACAGGGAAGAGGACTCAAGTTATTAGTGAAAACACTGTAGAGTTTCCTGAGCTATTAGTGAAAACACTGTAGAGTTTCCTGTAACTATTAACAATAGATTCAATTAGCCTGGCACTTTTTTTTTTTAAATAATAGAGATTAGGTCTCACTATGTTGCCCAAGCTTGCACTCACATATGTTGTTCTCTATGTTGCGTTGAACTCCTGGGCTCATATGGTCCTCCTGTCTTGGCCTCCAAAATTGCTGGTATACAGGCCTGAGCCACTGCAGCCAGTCAGTCCAGCACTTTATGATAGTCACTACAACCAGAGGTATTATTGGGAACATAATTTCACTAATAAACATAGAAAGCACATTGAATTCCTCCCATGCAATGAAGATTGTGGTTCCAGACAATAGGCTAGTTGTACTCAGCAATTTTTTGTACAGCCACACCTAAATTGAATATAGATATAAGAGGCCTCTAATACTCATTTTTGGTTAAAAATACTTTATTGAAAATATTTTTTATCCTCTTATTATGTAATTTGGCATATGAAGCGTTTTAGATTTTTAATAAGAATATAGAAGCTTGTAAAAAAAAATATCATAGACAACCAAGCTACTTACCATTATTTGGTCTTCGATAAGCCAATTAAAAACATTCAGTGGGGAAAAGACTCCCTATTTAACAAATGGTGCTGGGTGAACTGGCTGGTGACCTGTAGAAGACTGAAACTGGACTCACACCTTTCACCATTAACTAATAGACTCTAGCTAGATTAAAGATTTAAACTTAAGACATGAAACTATAAAAATACTAGAAGAAAGTGCAGGGAAAACACTTGAAGAAATCGGCCTGGGCGAATATTTTATGAGGAAGACTCCCCAGGCAATTGAAGCAACACCAAAAATACATTAATGGGATCTGATCAAACAAAAAAGCTTCTGCACAGCCAAAAACATAGTAAGTCAAGCAAGAAGACAGACATCAGAATGGGAGAAGATATTTTCTGGCTTTGTCTCTGACAAAGGTTTAATAACCAGAATCCACAGAGAACTCAAACATATTAGCAAGAAAAGAACAAGTGATCCCATCTCAGGGTGGGCAATGGACTTGAAGAGAAACTTCTCTAAAGAAGACAGGTGCACGGCCTACAGACACATGAAAAAATGCTCACCGTCCTTAATCATCAGAGAAATGCAATTCAAAACTACTTTGAGATATCACCTAACTCCAGTAAAATTAACCCACATAACAAAATCCCAAAACCAGAGATGTTAGCGTGGATGTGGAGAAAAGGGAACACTTCTGTACTGCTGGGGGAATGTAAACTAATATGTTCCCTTTGAAAAGATGTTTGGAGATCACTTAGAGATCTAAAAATAGACCTGCCATTTGATCCTTCAATTCCTCTACTAGGTGTATATCCAGAAGACCAAAAATCACATTAAAACAAAGATATTTGCACCAGAATGCTTATTGCAGCCCAATTCATAATTGCTAAGTCATGGAAGAAACTCAAGTGCCCATCAACCCATAAATGGATTAATAAATTATGCCTTAAAAAAAAGGTGGGGACTTTACCTCTTTCATGTTTACATGGATGGAACTGGAACATATTCTTCTTAGCAAAGTATCTCAAGAATGGAAGAAAAAATATCCAATGTATTTAGCCCTACTATGGAACCAATGTATAGCTTTCATATGAAGGCTATAACCCAACTATAGCCC
>CAUYON010054539.1:0-17631 GCA_963573935.1 Arctocebus calabarensis
CTCATAGTAAGAGCCAGTGAAGAATAGATTCTTCCTCCATAAAAGATAAACTACACAATTAAGACAAGCATCTTTTTAAATGGGATTTCCTCTTACTTTAGAGAGGCAAAAATAAGAAGGGTACAGGTGAAACTTACTAAAATGCAGAATAAATGTCTTAACATACTAAGAAAATGCCATGAAGGCTATGTTAACCAGTTTGATGAAAATATTTAGATTATATATAAACCCAGCACATTGTACCCCATGATTGCATTAATGTACACAGCTATGATTTAATTAAAAAAAATTAACAGCAAACATTGCTTCTACTGGCATTTCATTAGAAGCATTTCTTCAAAGCAGAGACTAAGTCAAGAATGCTTAATGTTATATTGATAATATTCAACAACATTGTACAGACCTAGACCTCTGATAATTGAAGCAATGAGAGTGTGGTATATACTGAAAAGGAAAAGCTACAACTGTCACTATTTTGAAATAACTTTTGGTTATCTACATAGAAGGTTTGAGAAAAAAGTTATTGGAATAAATGAAGGAATATAATTAGGTGATTGGATATAAAGCAAATATACTAAAATTAATAGCTCTCTCATACATTGGAAATAAGCAATTGAAAATATAATATGAATAAAAAATCCTATTTCCAGAAACTTTAAAATGTTGAACTTATATTAATAAAACTGCCGAACTTTACCAAAACACATAGTTGGAGAGTTGAGTAAATAGTTATCTGTGATTCCGTGCTGGAAAAATCCATATTATGAGACTGTCAAGTATTCCTAAATTAGACCAAAATTCAGTGTCATTCCAAACAAAATACCAATAGGATTTTAAAAATTGAATTTGTCATATTGATTTCAAAATTTATCTAGAAAAGAAAGTAACATATTAATCATTACAAATATGTTTTTAAAAGATTGACAGTAAGAAAGAGTCTTGCTTTACCTAGTGTCAAAACATACCCAAAAGACATAGTAATTAAAACACTATGGCGTTTGAGTAGAATGAGACAAATGTGTCAGTAGAAGAAAATAAAGAATTTTAAAATGGACCCGATGATTGGTTTCTTGCTCTGCTTTTCGTCCCATCCCATTCTCCAACCACGGGGACCCAGTCCTCCTTGATGATGTGAGTAGACTGTTCTGAGATTGGGCCCGTTTACTGGGAAGTCATGGGGAGTCCTTCTTCACCCTTTATCAGCTCTTGTTTCATTTGAGCAACACCCATGTGTTGTATTAGACCGTAGGATTTATTCAGCTAACGTGAGCAGAGACAATGGAGGAAGCAACAAGTTGGCAGTACTGGGAATCCCTTTCAAGCACCGGGATCTGGTTATCTCTTTTGTACATAAATCCTCTCCTTTTAGGATATAATATTTTGTTTGGGGCACAGACCATTCATTTCTAAACATCTCCCAGACCTTCTTTTCAAGTAATGCTAAACAGACCTGTGGACACCACCTAATACCATAAATGGCGGGCACTGTTGCTACGGCAACAAGGGGTGGGATTCCTACAGTGGAGGTTTGATGAAAACCTTTAACTCTACATGGTGAAATACCCTTACACAGGGGGTTAAAGAATGCAAACTTTTCTATAGTTTGCTTATTTTCTCACTGTAGTATAGAATGGATCAGAGGCAAAATCACAGGCCATTACTGTAAAACTATAGGGAAGTAGTAATGAGTGTTTGAACAAAGTTGTGACAGTGGGTGGATGTGAGAAAAGAGGCTTTGTTAATTGATTGTAAAGGAGGAGGAGTTGTCGGCATTAGCTCATGGAAGATGGATCAGATTCCTAGCTGTGGTGGTCAGGCAGGTTTGGCAAGCTGGAGCAATTGCTAGACTCGGCTTAGGAAGGGAAGTCAGATGAGAAAGCACAGGCACCTCCAGAGCAGTGATGGCAGCAGGAGGTGGAGGCGCAGGTCACAGGTCATGTCCGTGTAAGGTCATAACCAAGTAATTTTCAGAATGTCAGACTCAGACTGAGGCGTAGCTTCAGATTGTGATGCAGACACAGTGGGAATTAGGGGCTGAGTGGTCCTGCCTTAAATTCACTGGAGACAAATCATGGTTGATTGGAGTCACCTAGGCCTCACAAGAAAAAGGCAAAAATGGAAACTGTGATTACAGACAAAATTGGTTGCCCTGTCCTGAGTGGAAGGAAAAACCCCTGGGGTAGGTGTATGCCAGGAGACTCAGGTGATATGTCTGTTCCAGGAGAGTGTTGCCCATTGTTACCATTGAGTTGTTCAGGGTTCCATGTCTCCCCCATGACAGCTTCCCGACACCCATGTGTTAGTGACTTGCCAATACCTGTTATTATCATTTATTAATATACAGTTGAGCCAGCTTGCCTTTGGTACACATGACTTTATGATTCTAACACATCATCTTCTTTGTCTTTATTTCATTTACGAATCTTCTAAAACCATTTGTTTTCTGTTGAGTAAACCCCCAGTCTGGCATTTAGAAATCATTATTAACTGGCCAGTATCTTGCCTACACTTTTCCATGAATGCAAATCCTTTGCTCCAAAAAGACCATTACTATCTTTCAGAAATGCTGGGTAAACCTAGAATGTTCGTATCTTTTCCTGACATTAAAATTTATATTTTCTTCTTCCTGAAGCTTTCTTATTAACCTCAACCTACAGAGCTTTTCTTCTATTCACTTGCACTTGATTTGTTAGCTTTCTCTGTGTTTGCACATTTTGTCTGTCCCAACTAGTAGTGCCCCTTCTGTATAGATTGTATATTCCTTAAAGGCAGAGGACCATGTATTTCATTTCTTATACATGCCATTAAAAAATGAGAGGTAAAACTTTCTTTTGGTTTCTATTTGACTACTTGTATAATGTTTTGAACAGTAATAGTCTTCAGAATGGTGGAAAAGATTAATCATTCACCTAGCTTTTTATTTAATAAAATATAACTTGGAAATAAAAAATGTAATCTCCTTGCTGAAGGTTCTTATGGATTGTGTTGTTATCACTTCTCAACTTATTAGGTATATAAATAATTTTAATAGTTTGTACATAATCTGCATTCAGACTCAGTAGGTAAAGTAGAAACAATAAGGATAATAAGCTTGTTGCCTTGAACAATAATTTTTTCTAATAAAAATTTTTATGAAATATGTGAAAATGTAATTTATGTTTTGTTGATAGTCATGTAAATTGCTATGAATTCCCCATGGGTGTTTGATAGTATATTCAAAAAGGTTTTGTTTGACCAATTAATTTTACTCCTAAGAATTTAGTCCAAGGAACTATTTGTGGATATTTCCAAATATTTTCAAGCTGATTATCATACCATTATTTTGTATAAAAAATGATTAAAAATCACCTGAACATACAAGCTGTGGATCTGTTTCTTTTATGCTACAACATTTGCTGTGCATCGTATAGTCACTAAACAAAATGATCTCCTAGAAAAGTGATGTAAGAAAGTGACCCTGAAGTATTAAATTTAAAAAGATTACTGAATAATATGTATGATACAATCCCATTTTTGCCACAAAGAAAGCCAAACAATTCTGGCAATAATTTTAAAAATTCTATCTTCCAATTATATGCCGTAGCTACTAGGATATTTAGTCACATAGGAAAATGGCCCTGAAATATTTATAAGTAAAAAAGATCATGTTATTGACCAGCATGTATGGTAAAATTCCATCTTATTTTGCCACAACTTTAATCATTTTATACATAAAATATTCATATAAAATTTGTTTATATATAAAATTTTAAACTTTCTATATTGTAGGGCAGTCCCTGTGGCTCAGTGGGTAGGGCACTGGTCCCATATACCGAGGGTGGTGGGTTCGAACCCAGCTCCAGCCAAACTGCAACAAAAAGTAGCCAGGTGTTGTGGCAGGTGCCTATAGTCCCAGCTACTCGGGAGGCTGAGGCAAGAGAATTGCCTAAGCCCAAGGAGTTGGAGGTTTCTGTGAGCTGTGACACTACGGCACTCTACTGAGGATTAGTAAGTAAAACTCTGTCTCAAAAAAAAAAAAATCAAAAAAAAATTTCTATATTGTAAGTTGTACATAATAGCTATGCGTTACTTTTATGATAAGAAAAAAAATCCTTTTATTAAAAAGCAAATTTGCTTTAGTTACTTAAGAGGGAAAATAAATACAAAGAAGATTATCTACCAGGAATGGTCTTAAAATGAAGGAAAAAAGACTCCCCCAATACACATACTCACCTTCTAATTGTTTTATGAATAATTTTAGGCGACTCTAACTGTAAGCAAAATTCAGAATTACCATTGATGGTGTCTATACGGTAGTGATCTAGAATTAGCAGTTGCCATTCTAATCTGAGCAGTACTGCTGAATGGTTTGGAAGTCAGCAAAACTGCTGATGACTTTATTGGACGTCATAAGCAGCCTATTGTAGGTTCTGCTGTCTTTCTTACGGAATTTAGTGAATAGACTTCTAATCAAAAAATAAAGCGTAGAGTAGGCAGTCTTCATTTCTGGTGTGTCTAGAGATACCACTGATTCCATAATTTAATGTTTTCTAAAACTGAAACTTAAGAAACAAACTAAAAAAAAAATCACAAATTCTTCCAAGTGCCAAGTAATATCAGTCCTTTAATGATATTCATTATAGGCTCTTTCGAACATTAACTCTATTTATGGATAAATATATTAGTGAATATTAATATTTTGTTTTTAAACTGATTAAAGTTCTTGAGATAATCATAATTGGATTGATTTATGATTTTTATAGTTATGATAAGTTATTTATAAAATGATTAAGGTTCTTGAAGAGGCAAGAACTTACACTTTAAAAATAATGAAAAGCATTTGCCTTCTCAAGGCAAATAGTATTTCACAAGCCCAAATCTGTTTGCTCTCTCAACTTTAGGTTGCTGTTGGCAGGACAGACATCGAAGACTTAGACCTCTACGCTACATCTCGGGAGAGGCGATTTCGTTTATTTGCTTCTATAGAATGTGAAGGGCAGTTATTCATGACTCCATATGATTTTATTTTGGCTGTTACAACAGATGAGCCCAAGTGTAAGTATACTTTTAAACTTATCTTACTAATTGGGTTTTTTTTTTTGTTTTGGGGTTTTTTTTTTTTTTTTTGCAGTTTTTGGTCAGGGCTGGGTTTGACCCGCCACCTCCAGCATATGGGCCTAGCACCCTACTCACTGAGCCAGAGGCATCACCCTTATCTTACTAATTATATAAGATTTTTTTCTTGGCTTTATTTTTTAATTTTTATTTGTTTTTTTCCCTTAATTTTTATTAAATCATAACTGTATACATTTATGGGTTACAATGTGATAATTTGATATGCTGTGTGGAATGCTTAAATCAAACTAATGAATATAACCATCACCTCACTTATTTTTGTGGTAAGACATTTATAACATACTTTGTTGTTTTGAAACGTACCTTTGCATTGTGTACATTAGGTGAGCTCTCGCCAGACACTCTCCCTCCACTCGCCCACCCCTCTCCCTCCTGTTTCCTCTTTCTTTCTGGACTGTGTTTATGTTTTAATTTGTAAAAATATGGAACAGTGTAAGTTTTTTTGGAACAACTAATTGATTAACATCGTATTTCAAAAGATATGTGTGTCATGCTATACTATTGTACTAGACCAGTAATTCCTATAGACTCTTACTTGTGTCTCTTCTCTTTTCAGTAACTTTTTATTGCTGTATGGTTCTCAGGATATCAAACTTAAACACCACCTTACTTTTGATATTCTTTATAAAAGATTCATATTGTGCCTATTCATTTTTATATCCACCCTAAACAGAGAATTCCAAGGACTGGCTTTGATGTTACCCTGGGCAGGAATTCTACCAGTATCTTTTCTGTGTTTGTCAGAGGTTTTGCAGTGTAAATAGAGCTTAATTATTTCTTAACTTTCCATGTATTTGAGCAGTGGTTTGCACACTTTAGAGTGTTATATACACATTCTTGAACATCTCTTGATATCTGACTTAATAGAAGACAGGTAGATTTTCATTAGCTCTTGTGTTCCATCTATTACAATATGTTGTTTTCCATGAAGTATATGAAAAAAAATCTACCTTCTAGATATAGGTAGTAAGAACAAGGAAGAGTATTTTAATAGCGTTTTCAGATAATTATACATATTTTTCTTTGATACTATATCATGACTTGGTGAGTAGTAGTTCAAGATTCAAAAGCCTCTAAAGATGGTGGTGAAAGTGTAATTAATATCAGGGGTTTCTGGCTGGCCTAACTGGATGGATGGAGGTATGGACCAGGTTTGAAGAGAAAAGTAACAATTTTTTTTTTGTTTGTTTTTTGTTTTGAGACAGAGCCTCAAGCTGTCACCTTGGATAGAGTGCAGTGGCATCACAGCTCACAGCAAACCCCCAATCCTGGGCTCAAGCGAGTCTCTTGCCTCTGCCTCCCAAGTAGCTGGGACTATAGGCGCCCACCACAACGCCCGGTCATTTTTTGGTTGCAGCCATCATTTGTGTTTGGCGGGCCCAGGCTGGATTCGAACCTGCCAGCTCAGGTGTACGTGGCTGGCGACTTAGCCCGTTGAGCCACAGGTGCTGAGCCAAAAGTAACAATTTTAATTGTGGACATGATGTATTTGAAATGCCTTGGATATGTAAAAGAAGATACAGTTGGATGTTTCTATTTCTTTTCTTTTTTTTAGAAATAGGGTCTCATTCTTATCACCCTCGATAGAGTGCTATGGTGTCACGGCTCACAGCAACCTCCAAATCCTGGGCTTAGGCGATTCTCTTGCCTCAGCCTCCCAAGGAGTTGGGACTACAGGTGCTCCCCACAACGCCTGGCTATTTTTTGGTTGTAGTTGTTGTTGTTGTTTGGCAACCCCCAGGAGAGGTTCAACCCTGCCAGCCCCAGTGTATATGGCCAGCACCCTAGCAGCTGAGCTACAGGCACCAACCCTGGATCTGTTTCTTAATCATCATTTCAGTTAAATGAAAGGTAATTCACTAAAAATCACTGTACCAAATAATCAGTTGCTTAACTAATATCTGCTTCAAACTGTCGCACAATAAATACTTTAGAAAAATTGATTCAAGATGGATAAAGAACTTAAATTTAAGAAATGAAATGATAAAAATTCTCAAAGAAAGCATAGGAAAAACAATGAAAGATATCGGCCTGGGGAAAGACTTTGTGAAGAAGACTGCCATGGCAATTGTAATAACAACCAAAATAAACAAATGGGACTTAATTAAACCGAAAAGCTTCTGTACAGCTAAGGATACCACAACCAAAGCAAATAGACAACCTACACACTGGGGTATTTGCATATTTTGAATCAGACAAAAGCTTAATAACTAGAATTTATAGAGAACTTAAATTAATCCTCATGAAAAAACCCAATAATCCCATATAATGGGGAAGACAGATGAACAGAACCTTCTCTCAAGACGACAGACAAATGGCTAGCAAACATCTGAGAAAATGTTTATCATCTTTAATTATCAGAGAAATGCAAATCAAAACCACTCGGATAATATCATCTAACCCTGGTGAAAATAGCCCACATTACAAAATCTCAAAACCGGACATCCTGGCGCAGATGTGGAGAGAAAGGAACACTGTTACAACTGCTGGTAGGACTGTAAACTGATACAACCTTTTTGGAAGGAAGTATGGAGAAACCTCAAAGAACTCAAGCTAGACCTTCCATTTGATCCTGCAATCCCATTATTGGGAATCTATCCAAAAAGAAAAAAAAACTTTTATCATAAGGACACCTGTACTAGACTGTGTATTGCAGCTCAATTTACAATCGCCAAAATGTGCAAACAGCCTAAATACCCCCCAACCCAGGAATGGATTAACAAGTTGTGGTACATGTACACTATGGAATACTATTCAGCCATTTAAAAAAATGAAGACTTCATAGTATTTGTATTAACCTGGATGGAAGTGGAACACATTCTTAGTAAAGCATCACAAGAATGGAGAAGCATGAATCCTATGTATTCAATCTTGATTTGAGGACAGTTAATGACAATGACATGGTGGGGGTGGGGGAAGTGGAGAGCAGAGACAGAGGAGGGAGGGAGTAGGAGAAAGGAAGAGGAGAGAGAGGGAAGGAAGGAGGGGGTGGAGTCTCAGTGTGTGACACATCTTGTACCCTCAGTGACTCCCCAGTTAAAAAAAAAAAAAAAAAAAAAACACTAAATTTAGGTCCACTCCTCCAGATCCTTCATTTATAATCATCCCTTGGGTAGAGAAAGGCAAAGAGAAGAACTTGGGTGTAGGTTATGATACTAACTGGTTAAGAGACATTCTTTCAGAAGCTTCTAGGGATTATCAGATTGTAGAACATCATATTAAGAGTACTAGGCGGTGGTATTCTGCAACTAACACACACTGGCTTCTAAGAGTTGATTATTAAATTTTTAAAAATATTGAGCCAGCTATTAAACACCATTGAGCCATTAATAAAATTAAACAAAGATGTGTGATGAGTGGGCAGGCACAGACCCACTACTAGATTTTCCAATAAGTTGCACCAATGGGCCTCATAACATTAAAATTGTAGTAAAACATTGTGTTTAAAATTTTGAAGGTGTAAAGTTTGAGAACACCCATATTCATCTTTTTCTTGGAGGCACAGAAATCTTCTCAGCTAGGTCCTTATCATGGAAATAGCTTTCCAAGGATAACTTCTGCATATGATTTATAAAACATGATATAAACCCAAATTCTCTGTGCATTTTAGTAAGTTTAATCTAATGGTCCTTCTGTTAGTCTATTCACAGCAGACTACACCTGCCATTCACTTACAGTATATTGCTTGTTCATTTTCAACATTAAAGATTTGAACTTAAGGGAAAAAAAAATAAATACTTTATGTCAGACTGGAATGATTATAGATATTTTTTCTTCAGAAGCAGGAATATGGCAAAAATGAACCTTAAATCCTCAATAATTTGGCAAATAGCTGATTTGCAAAACTAGCTTTTTTTAAATGTATCTCCACCTGTTTATTAAACAATAACATACGGTTATTATAATTGAGAATACTGGACACACTGCCACCAGTTTGTACCATCAGGACAAGCTGAGTGTACAGTAGCAGACAACACCCAGCAATCCCAAATGTACACATCTTCCTCTGCTGATCTCCAGTGGAAATAATCGTCATCATTAGAAGCTACTTTTCATCTGTGCATTGTTGGTAATTAATGCAGCATGTATGGATGAAATTGCCTGAGGAAGCAGGATAGTCTAAGAAGAGCGATAAGATCTGTAGTCCCCGCACTCCAGGAGATCAAGCCAGAAGGATTGTTTGAATCCAGGAGTTCAGGACCTGCCTGGGCAACATGGACCCTGTCTCTACACAGAATAAGAAAAGTGAACCAGGTGTAATGGCGCACACCTGTACTACCAGCTACTCAGAAGGCTGAGGCAGGAGGACCACTTGAGCCCAGAAGTTTGTAGCCACAGTAAGCTGTGATTACACTACCATGCTCCAGATTGGGTGATGAAGTAAGACCCAGGCTCAGGAAAAAAAAAATAAAATGACTTAATCAATATAAAAAATCCACATTGTACCAAATCAATTAAATAAAAATGTATGGAATATGTATGCACCGATTTGTGTTAAGGGTCTTTTCTGTGTACTGAGAGAGATACAAAATCTACACACTCAAGACGTACGCAGTGTTAGAGGAGGAAGTAAATACAGGAACAGCCAGCTCCAAAGTAGAATGTGCTCATCTGGCGTATGGTGAGTATACAATAAATATTTTTTAAAGGAGGAGATTTCTGAGTACATTAAATGATATTTTGTATCAAATTCTCTAATATTTTGTCAAGCTTATATTTGAGGAATTATTTGTTAAGTTATACTTTATAATTTCATATTTTGAAAATGTTTAGTTATTTTCTAGATGGTTTCCTAGAAAAGATGATGAAGAATTTTTCTTCATAATATATTCTCTTTTTGGAAATAATTATTTGTGGTAATTATTCAGATGGATATTTCAAAGCTATACCTTGCAGCAAAACAAACACAAAAACAAAAAACCTAGTTCTTATTGTAAAATTTTGGACAGAACATTTTATAACCACAACTTTTTGAAACTTTAAGAAAAACAATCACAAAAGGTCAAGATATTTGTAAAAACTATTTTGAAAATATGGGGTTATAAAAAGAAGCATTTGCCTCAGAATAGAAAAATGCTTTATGGACCGAATATTAAATCAGGTACATAAAAAGTAGTGTAATAAAATTACATTTACTACATTCTTATACTACAATTACTATTTATTACATTCTTCATTTATAAAAACAATAACAGCCTCATGAAGGTTTTTTCAGGCTTAAATGAGTCAACTGTGCTTCGTATAGTATGTGATACACGGTGAATAAACATTTAATAAATGTTGGTATCTTTTATATAGTATGTGATACACGGTAAATAAACATTTAATAAATGTGGGTATCTTTTATCATCAGCATCTGAATTCATAACCATGGTTTAAAAAAAATATTTGATACAATTTTATGGTGACATTCACTAGGAAAAAATGGTATGTGTTGTAAATATTTGCTTAATAATTACAGTTCCAATAAATGTTAATTGGGTTATATATCTGATCGTTGGATATAATATAGTTTTTGAAAATTGGAAACTTTCTTGTTTTATCTACTTAAACAGACCCTAAGAGGTGACTCTCTCTTATAGAAGTAAAATCAGTAGTTGATCATTTTCAGGTACCATCGATAATTATTTTAATTTAGATTTTTGAAAATATATTGTTAAATATTTCAGAAATACAAAACATGTATTACAAATATAATGCACATTGACCTACAGGCAATGACCTGTGGACAATGACCCCTTTGTAACAACGAAAATACAACCTGCATATCAGATATTTATATTACGCTTCTTAACAGTAGCAAAATTACAATTATGAAGTAGCAACGAAAATAATTATGGTTGGGGGTCACCACAACATGAAGAACTGTAGTAAAGGGTCGCCGCATTAGGAGGCATTAGGAAGGTTGAGAATCACTGACCTACAGCTTTAGAAATAAAATATTTCCAGTAGAATTGAAGGCCCTCTCCACCTAACTTATATTTATATACACAGTTACTTCATATGAAATAAGGAATTTAGAAAGTTAGAAAATCCTTTGAAGAACAATCTTAATGGCTCTTAGTCTTTATTAAAACAGTTAATATTATTGAATATGGTGACATTTCCGGCAGAATGAATATGTCTTTTGTGCATAGTTCACCATGGAAATCTTATAAACCCTACAAAACTTGAGAGTATGTCTAACTTCCTCTTTTGATGAATAGCTTCTGAACATTGCACAAGAGCTTGCTCATATGTTTTTGTACCATTTATTTTTCTCTTTTTCTTACTGTATTTCAAGAGCAACAAAATAATACATTTAAGTTGTTTTGTTGATTGTTAAAAGGAAAGTGTCTTTGCAAAATGAGTGTGTACAGTATCATAGTGAAGATTACATGTTAAATTCATATTTAATCAAGTGATTCTACTCACTTTATGCATTTGTATAAACTGTCTTGGGTAGAGGATGGATGTTGTTGCTACATAGAGAAGAAATCTATCTTTAGAAACATATTTCTTCTCTTTTGATATTGAAATTAGTGTATATCCTAAAAAAGAAAGTTACGTAGCAAAAAAAATTGCTTTTTATAATTTTTTAAATTTGGTATATTATTTAATTATTAATAAATTGTCCCATTACCATGTAGAAAAACAAGAGCTTGTCGTTATTATATTATAGTTAGCTGAAATAATATCGACCAGTTTCCTAATGCAACTGTGTTATAGGACTTACACACACATAAACCTGGAGATAATTTTTAGGCAGGCATTAGATATTTACAGCACTCAAATCTGAGCAGAGGAAACAGCAATATTGACTGCGTGTTTGTCCCAACATTATAACAGTGTTTGAGATCTGCGAGGATGTGTGGGAGAATCAGAGAAAGGAAGTGATCCAAGATATTTCACTCAGCTATAAGACGGTCTTCTGCACATTCCCTGTAACTATTCAGTTATAGGAAAGAAGGAATACCAGGACAGGAATTCCCCTCTTCACCTGTCTCCCTTTCATCGCCTTTTCTCTTTGCCCCCATCTTTCTCCCTCACTCCAAAGAGACCTGACCTATGAATTATATTCAGGGGTATTATTATAGCAAAGATCATGACTAACAACTTAAAATGGTCATTTCTGTTGGTTAATATTATTTGATATTATAGTAATGAATGTTTGTAAACATCACTATTTGTCCTTTTAAGCCAATAGGATGTTTAATGTGCTGTAAACTAACTTACTTGATAAATCCAGAAAGCCCCAAATTAAGATATTATGGTTATGGAAAAGTGTTTCCTGATCCATCGATATTTATTATAAGCAGTATATGGTATATAAAACAATTAGATAACGTAAATAAGATCATATCTTAGATCCAAATCTAAGGTTAGAAAAACTTTGCCTTTTGTACCTAAAAGTTTGGTGATAAGTTATAGTTCTAGATGGTTAGTCAATGCGAATATGTGTTACATGAAATATTTATTATCTTATTATTTTATATTTGTTTATTTTAGTTGCTAAAACATGGAAGTCGCTTTCCAAACAGGTAAGTTAAAGCTCTTGGCATACATATGCATGCATTGCATGAATTTTATATGTTTATGCAAGGATATAGGCATAAAATTTTCAATATCTCTAATATATGTTTATAATTTTTTATTGCAAATTAAATCACATCAAGGTGACTTTATCCTCCAGGTTATCAAAAGCTAAAATGGTAGAGAATTCTAAAGATTGGTGAAGATGTAGAAAAATGGTAAATCTCATGTGCAAATTAAATTGACATGCCCACTTTGAAAAACAATTTGGTCATGTACTAAAATTGATACACATGCTCACACACTATGCCTGGGTGTACATCTGCCAGTGAAGTTGAACAAGAACGTCCTCTATGACCCAATAATTTCACCCCATTGTATATGTCTAGAGAAACTCTTGCATATATACAGGAGTTCGTAAGAATGTGTTATAAATTATACATATTGGCAAAAAACCCTAATTCATCAGTAGTAGATGATAAATAAATTTTGATATATATTCATATAGTAAATAATACACAGTAATGAAAACAAATGCATTATAGCAGCACTTTAACTAGATTGAATCTCAGAAACTTAATGTAAACAAAATACATAATTTGGCTCAGCGCCTGTGGCTCAAATGGGCTAACGCGCCAGCCATGTACACCTGAGCTGGCGGGTTCGCATCCAGCCCGGGCCCGCCAAGCAACAATGACGACTGCAACCAAAAAATAGCCGGGCGTTGTGGTGGGCGCCTGTAGTCCCAGCTACTTGGGAGGCGGAGGCAGGAGACTCACTTGAGCCCAGGAATTGGAGGTTGCTGTGAGCTGTGATGCCACAGTACTCTATCCAGGGTGACAGCTTGAGGCTCTGTCTCAAAAAAAAAAAAAGTACATAATTTTTAAAAAGTCCAAAACTGGGAAAAAATAAAGCCATATTTAAAGATATATTCATAGGTGAGGAAACTAAGGAATGATTAACATAAAATTCAAGATAGTATTCACTTTAGAGACAGAGGGAATATTGTCAGTAATCAGCTCAGAGAAGCATTGAAGGACTGGTAATTTTCTATTTTTTTAATTAACTGCTCCTAACTTTAAATTGTGCATATATAAAATATATTCCTTTTATGTGCTTATATGTATGATAAACTTAACTATTAAAAAAAAATACCTGGAATCTAGGGAACTTCCTTAGTTAAAAGGAATCCTCCAAAAAGCTTACAGCAGTCAAAGTATATTAAATATTGACAGATGTAACCTATACAAATGATTTTTTGTGTCACATTTTTAAGATCTAGAGTTGCAATTCAAAACTGTTATAAGCAATTGCTTTGTAGCCATTAAAATTAAAATGAAGAATATTTGACAGGAAAATATGCTTGTGATATATTAAGAGTAAGTTACAAAATAATGTGTAGGAATGATTTAATATTTGGGACAATAATAAAAATACTACGTAAATATGCCTAGCTAAAGAATCAGTCTAAACTCAGCCTGAGCAAGAGCAGGACCCTGTCTCTAAAAAATAGCCAGGTGAGGAGGCAAGCACCTGTAGTCCCAGCTACCTAGGGGATGAGGCAGGAGGATGGATCACTTGCACCCAAAAGTTTGAGGTTGCTGTGAGCTGTGACGCCATGGCACTCTACCAAGGGTGACAATGAGACTGTGTTTCAAAAAAAAGAATCGGACTAAACACATGTTAGAAAGAAATTGAAATTTGGTTTAAAACTTAACTTTATAATTCCTGGATTCCTTAATTATAATTAGTTGTTACATGTATTTTCTGTACTTACTAATTTTCCTATTATATATGTATTAACTGCATAATTTTTTTAAATAACACTCCTTTAGAGAAATGGTATAAACCCCTTAAAAGGGCACTCTAATTCTAGGAAACTGAATTTAATCCAATAAGCACTTGTTCTGTATCTACTTGCAATACTATTCTATAATTGTGAAACCAACCGCCTAGAGTTGATGTCAGATTGCGCAGACCTGAGGGCGCAGTGCCCAACAGCCTGCCCTCTTCACATGCTTACCACAGTTTGGTAGAGCTCCAGCCTTGCTGTCTACAACTCTGGACGGTTCCCACAGCTCCCCTCAGGTCTAATAACTTACTAGAATCACCAGAACTCAGGAAAATGCCAAAGTTGTAACTACAGTTTTATTGTACAGGATGCAGATGAACACTAGCCAGGTGGTGAGACTGAGGTTGAGATCTAGGAGGGTCCCGAACACGCCCTCTGCATGTGGGGTCAGCGTCCCAGCCTCCTAGTACATCAGCATGTTCACCGCCCTAAAAGCTGTACTGAGCTTGGGGTCCAGAATTTTTACTAGGGTTTCAAGAAGCATTACTAGTAACTTACTGGCTGTGCTATTGAACTCATTCTCTAGCCCCTCTCCTCTCCCGAGAGATCAGGCTTACTCAGATCCCCAGTCCTCTAATCCTAACTCTCTTCCTGGTGACCAGTCCCTGTCCTGAGTCCTTTCCTTTGCACAAACTCAGAATGATACAAGGATGCAGAGTCTCTTCCAGTAACCAGAGACAAAGGTCAGTCAAATTCTTTATCATGTGGCACTATTATATATAAGAAAACAAGCTAGGCGCTGGGAGTGGGGAGAGATTCCCAACATGAATGGAAATATAAAGATTTTAATACATTTTTAAAAAATCCTTAAAAAAGTCAACAGAGAAAATAAAGAAGATCTGTGTGTTGATTGAATGATCTAGACCAGGATAAACTATTGATAGGTTATTATTAAAACAAACGGCTTGGAGCTAGTAAGGATCTGGCTTTGCTGTTTGCTAGCTGTGTGGTCTTGGGTGAGCTGCTTTTCCACTTAAGTCTAAGTAAAAGATGAATAATGAGGATTTTTTTAGAATTATTAATGTGTGAGATATCGTATGGACCCATTGGCAAGCATGTAGAGGGCAGTCAAAAGGAAGCTGTGATTTTTAAGTTTTCAACTCTAGCTGAGTTTAAGCTAGAACAGATGAGATTAGAAGATGTGGAAACAGTTAAAATGGGAAAAGATGAAGTTAATATTTATACAGTTACAACAGAGATGACATAAATCAAGCTATATAACATGCATTCATAATTTTTTATTAAATCTGTTACTCTAACAAAAATGTTTGAGTTTCTGTTGCCTGAACTGTAACTATACCAGCTTTTCTTGGCTATTTATACTTGTGTCATTGCTGCCCTAATCAGATACCGCTGCTCATCTGGTGGCATCTGTTACTTGCAGTGACACACCATGAAGGAAATGAACATGAAAATCCACAGATGGGCGTCAGGGAGCCCATAAATGCCCTGAAAGTGCTGCTACTGCCTTAGGCATCCAGGGAATTCTTTATTTTCCTGCTACTCAGCTTTGCAATTTGAAAACACAATGGTTTGTAACTCTCATAGAGCATTTTTAGGTACAAGTGCATCAGGAGGGTTTGTGTGAAATTTCTTCTCACACTTGACTTGCATGAAAATCAGCTGGAGCTCTTGTTAGAAATGCAGATGTGGTTGGTAGGTCTGGGATGGGAGCTGAGAAACTCTCGAGTAGTAGAAGTGTTTTCTGTGTTTATTAATGTGTTACGGAGCAGACAGGTATTTTAATTTCAAATTATTTCTACTTTTATCCCCAAATCATTTAATCATTTTTCTTCACAATTAGCCCAATTATGGTTTTCACTTAGTTTTTTAACAGAATACATACAATGAATTCAAAATTGACTAAGTGTATAATCAATGATTTAAATGTTTAAATTCTTCAGTAGTTTCCCACCAGCAGTGATAGTTTGATTAAAAAGGGGGGTGGGAATCAAACAACAATTGAAGTCTACGTTCTTAACTGAACATTTAAGTCAAAATTAGGAAAAAATTTGAAACAGTGGCTACAATAACTCAATACCCCTGCCTTTCCCACTTCATCCAATGTCACCATTGAAATAGTCTTCATCCCTTTCTAACAATCTTTTGTTCATTTCTTCCTCTATGTAACTCCTCCTAAGTCCAAAAGTGCTGCAAAGAAGAACTTTTTATGATGGAAAGCCAGATGATCTTCTCTGACCTTGACTAGGAAATCTACCTTTTCATCACGCTTCCATAAACCTATCCCTTTACAGCTGTCTAGAATTTAAACTTACTGTTTTATCTTGATTTGGTTTTCTTATGAGTATGTGCACCTCCCAGTTGTTAAATTCATCTGAAATTTTGAGTAGCTCTAATTGAGTTTAATGTAGCATCTTCATCATTTATTTTGTGTTTGGACTGTGGACAAATACTGGGTTTTCTGGTTGAATGAACCACAGGCATAAAATAGGATAAATAATGCCAGATTATTGTCTTTTAAGTGGAGAAATTTTTTTTTGTGGGCATTTAAATCTTTTTTGATCTACTTTATAAATAAGTGGTTTACCTGTTACTCAGTACTGTAAAACCTTTTATCATAGGAATTGAATCAGATGCTCTCAGAAACACCACCAGTTTGGAAAGGATCATCAAAGCTATTTCGAAATCTTAAAGAAAGAGGTAAATTATCCTTAGTACTTGTGTGCTTTCATATTGATGCTGTATTATTTACATACGTGTATGCATATTTTGTCAGACCTAAGAGAGATTTAAAATCATATATTATATGCATAGAGGAAAAACTGAAAAGAAAAACAAAATATTACTGTTTCTAGGAATAATGTTCCTGGGTAGTTTAAGTGTGGTTTTTTAATGTTATTTCTTTTATATATTATCTGTATCTTTGAAATTATTTACCACAAAATGAACTTTTAGGTTTTAAAAAATTGCTTTTTAACCATATTGAAAAGAATGTATTGCAATTACCCATAGAAAATATGCAAATATGCAAAAATATCAGGTCTCTAAGTGTCTAGTTTCCTTCCTTCCGTTTTGTTTCTAGGGAATTATAGATATTCCTGAACATAATCCATATGAAAAACTTTCTGGATGCAGGTTTGGCAGCTAAATGTGAACATATTGCTTTTAAAAATAACCCTCACTGCAAAACT
>CAUYON010054543.1:0-14201 GCA_963573935.1 Arctocebus calabarensis
AATGCAAATATAAATGTCTTTCCACAATAAGAAAATGCCATGAAGGCTATGTTAACCAGTTTGATAAAAATATTTCAGATTGTATATGAAATAAGCACATTATACCCCATGATTGCACTAAAGTACACAGCTATGATTTAACTAAAAAAAGAAGTTATGCTAAAGTTGCTCTTTTCTGAACACAGATCCCAGAAAGGTGCATGAAGCCTCAATTGCACATTTGCGTATTTCTCCTCCCATAAATATTCATTACGAATCCTATAACCTTCTAAATAAATATGCCACACCCAGCCCCATTCAGAGTAAATTTCTGAATCTTTCTCTGTGTCTCCAAGTGCTCACCTTATTGGTTCAACTGGAAGCTCCCCTTCCTGCCTTCAGGTTGTGGTGCCTTCTTTTAGTAATAAAGCGTTCTTTCTAAACGTGTAGATATTGTGACTTTTTGGTCTAAGTGAGCATGTAATGCATTGATTCTGTATAGACTTTATTTGCATTTAGCTGTTTTAAGTTTGCAGAAACATCGGGCAGTACGTACAGAGAATTCCCACATACCTCCTCATGGACCATTCAATTATCCTGTTTTTAACAACTTGCATTATTAGTGTAGTACGTTTGTTAAAATTGATAGATTATTATTGACTAAAGCCAATAATTTACATCAGAGTTCACTCTGGTTTATACATTCTATGAGCTTTGACATGTACCCACCATCACTGCATTGCACAGAGCTATTTCAGTGTCCTAAAACTTCTGTGTGTTCCAACTATTGATTTTTACCTCCCCGTTTCTAAACACTCAGCAATTGTTAATCTATTATTTTTTTATTATTTTTTATTACATCATAGCTGTGTACATTAATGCAATCATGGGGTACAATGTGCTGATTTCATATATAATTTGAAATATTTTCATCAAAATGGTTAACATAGCCTCATGGCATTTTCTTAGTTATTGTGTTAAGACATTTATATTCTATACCTAGTAAATTTCACATGTACCCTTGTAAGATGCACCCTAGGCATGGTCCCACCAATTACTCTACCCCTAATCTTTTTATTGCATCCATAGTTGTTCCTTTTACAGAATGTTATATAGTTGAAATTGTTCAGTATGTGGAATTCTAGATCGACATTTTACACTTTGCAACATGTCTTTAAGAATTATTCCTTTTTTTCTTTTGGACTAATATGATCAGGTTACATTGTTTGCATTTTTAAGGTAAAGTCTGAGTTGTAGGTGAGTCCTTTTTTTGTGCTTTTCACTTCATTGCCATTTTTTATTGCAGAGTAATATTTCCTTGTATTATGAATGCACTGGTATTGATTTATCCATTCATCTAAGGAAGCACATCTTAGTTCCTTTGGGTAAGTACCCAAAAGTACAATTTCTGGACTTAATGGGAAAAGTATGATTGGATTGGTAAGAAACTGTCAAATTATCTTCCAAAATGACTGCAACATTTTTCATTCTCACTAAAAAGAAGCCAAATTTCTTGTTCCTGTGTTCACAGGTGTTTGTTGTTATGAAGGTTTAGGATTCAGCCATGTTAATTGGATTGTAGAGATGCTTTACTTGTTTTAATTTGAGATTTCTTGATGATAAATACTGTTGAACCTTTTTTCATATACTAATTTTTATCTGTATATCTTCTTCCATGAGGTGTCTGTTCAGGTCATTTGCCCATTTTTTAACTGACTTGCTTGTTTTTAATATATTGGAATTTTCATTTTTCTTTATATATATTCTACAGATATTTGTTTTGAAAATCTTTTCTCCTAATATATGGCTTATGTTTTAATTTTCTCAAATATCCAGCTTGGGCCCGCCAAACAACAATGACGGCTACAACCAAAAAATGGCCGGGCGTTGTGGCGGGCACCTATAGTCGCAGCTACTTGGGAGGTGGAGGCAGGAGATTTGCTTAATTCCAATCAGGAATTGGAGGTTGCTGTGAGTTGTGTTGCCACAGCACTCTATCCAGGGTAACAGCTTGAGGTTCTGTCTCAAAAAAAAAAAAAAAAATTTGCTGTGATTTTTTTATTCAATAAGTGAATTTTATAATTATCCTTTTAATACCAATATTTATGTTTATCTTTTTATTCACTTTTCCTTCTTTTCATTCAGTCCTTCCTGAGATTTTTTTTTTCCTTTTTTCCTGAAATGAATTCTTTAGACTATGTTGTCATAAACTCTGTTTTATGATAAACTATTTAAGGTTTACTTGTCTAAAAAATGACTTTTACTGACCAATATCCTCTTTTTTAAACCATTAAAGAGTTACTTCATGCTCTTGACATCATCTTTTTTTGTTTTAATGTCCGGTGGGAGTTATCATTATTGGTAAAATCTAATCCAGAAGCAATAGGAAAAATAAGTTTTTAAATTGTAGTTCTTCTTTTTTCCTTCATCCCACCAATATTAGCAGGAGTCAAGGCCCTGGTCCCCTTAAAGTCACTGAAAATCACTGATGTAGCATATTGATTTAATAAGAAAGGAAGGTATACACATTTACTGAGCACACATGCAAGGAGCCTCCCGAATGAAGACTCAAATCTTCAGTGATGTCCAGAAGCCAATATATCATCTTGGAGTTACAGAAAGAACGTTTGCTTAAAGCGTGACCAAAACAGGTTATGGTGGTAAATCAGGTTTTAGTGACAAGGCAGGTTAAGGGAGATGGGAAAAGAAGAGTCATGGCTTGCAAAAGTGGTCTTGTTAGGTACATGAAAGTTCAGAAGTAGCAACCTCTCAGAGAAAATAGATGTAAGTTATCTGTTTCTCTCAGGTCTTTAATGTGTCATACCTGTTAACTTTTACAAGGGAAGTCCTGGTTGTATTACTGTAGATTCTCTGTAGACATACATTTTTTCTACAGAAGACAGTTTTGCAGGGCAACTCTTTTACTGTCCCTCTGGCAGCGATCCCAAAATATGTCAAATAAATATATTTGGGGTTAAAATATTTTGACTTCCTTCAGTCCCTACATTGAAACTTAAAGAAATTTCCCATAAAACATCCACCCTATTATCTTTGGAGAGATTTCATTTAAAAAGTGTTAAATACATGTAGATAGATAAAGGAGTGGAAAAACAAATTAGGATAAACAGAAAAGTACAAATTTTAATAATAGCCTCATTTCTTTATTTAGTCTCTTAGTCCTGGCATAAGATCAGCTCAACATTTAACATCTGTGTCCTACTCTAGGAGCTGGCATTGCAGAAGGGCTAGGGTCCTATATATGAAGCAGACAAACTCATCTCTGAGTCTTAAGAGGCATTTATTTCTATGGAAACAGAAAAAAATTAATGCTGTCTAGAGCAATCTATAAACTAGGGTTTTTTTTTTAAGCCTCTGAAGCATTTTTGGATTGCAGTGGCAATCTGACAGATATTTCCAGATTAGAGTTTGAGTCAGGTGTTCAAGTGAAGTCTAGACATCAGTAGGCATGAGGCTGTTTATATATATGTTACTTTTTTTTATCTTCCAAAGTATTTATGTTGTCTAGATTCAGTTTTCAGGGATTTAAGAAAAGCACCATTCTCATTTCTACTAATTCCAAGTCATAAAAGTAGAAGAAAAATATGGAAGCATTACTTTGGAGGCTTATAGTCAGGAAAAAAATTCAGAACTCAGTTCAAATTGTAGACAAGACTTCAAAAAAATGGGCAATGTTTGACTCAAATAACAGGTATACTATCGTTTTTCTTTCAAACACAGCTTTTCTTTCTTTAGTTCTCCATTTGTACCAAAGACAATGTTAGGAACAACTTATATGCAAAATAAGCTTTAGTGTTATTATTCTTGGTCTTATTATTTGCATACACTTCAACAAGAATAGTCATTGGCCATGTAAACTATTTTCAATTGGCTTGCTGGAACTTTTTGCATAAGGGAATCTCAGAATTGGATTCAAAAGCCTCTCAAGGCTAGTCAAGCCAAGATTTTATCTGTTGTGTGGATGTCAGTATGAATTGGATTTCTCTTTTCTCAAGGTTCCCAAATAACTTGGGGTTACTGGGCTTACTGGGCTCATCAGAAAGTGGCGTTCTTTACTGCAGACCACGAAGTTTGTAAAGAAACTACACAGCAAAAGTATTAGCTCAGTATTTTTAAGGACTGTTATGTTGACTCTGTAAATTCAGCCTCAATTTCTCACAGCAATCTGGTTATTTCTGAAATTATATCATTTAGGTCACAACTTTGGTAAAATAACCAGTGTCTTTAATTACATATATTAATTATAATATTAACCCTTAGTAACTCTTATTGTTAGTGAAAAACCTAGGAAGCAAGCAATTTCAATTATATACCAGAGGTAGAGCCCAGGACAGTTGAAAGAGCTATGAAGGTAATCCTGGAGAATAGAATACCACTCTGAATAGCCAAGAGTCACAGCTGGGCTATAGGGAATGGGCTATACATCGTCTTAAGGTCTCTCCATTGTAACTTGTCTAAATTTCAGAATCTAAAGGCTCATATCCAAAGCATAGGCTCACCGAACTCACACATTCAATTCTAATATTCCAGGACATCAAGACAGAATGATGGCTTGAGGCCAGGAGTTTGTGACCAGCCTAGGCAACACAGAAGACCCCATTTCCACATAAAAATAAAATAAAATACAAAATAAAATAAAACAGAATAAAATAAATAAAAATAACCAGGCATCATGGCATGTGCGTCTGGTTCCAGTTTAGGAATATGAGTCAGGCAGATCACCTGAGCCCAGGAATTTGAGGTTGCAGTGAACTATAATGATGCCACTTTAGGGTAGTCCTAGCAACAGAGCAAAACCCGATCTCTAATAAACAAACAAACAACAACAAAAAATGAACTATAAGAAAACTAATAGTGATGCATAAACTTGTCTGACCAATTAGTCCAGGCAAAATATTTTACCAAATAATTTAAAAACTATCTCTATTTGCCAAAGATTTCTAAAGTTACATGAACTTAAAATGTATTTGGGCTTATTTTTCTTAATTTATGACAAGTCATTTATTTATAAAAGAGTTTGACATCCATGTAAATATAGGCAAATACAAATATGCACATAAAGATACACATAGACACAAAGGCTTTATAATTTTGATTTTAGAATTTTAATGATATGGCCAATAAAACTCAATAGTTAAAAAAATTGTTGGATTCAAACTACCTCTTTGTAAATGGAACAATGGAGCAAGTTAAAGGTTATCTCTTTGATATTGCCCAAGCCATTGACTTTTTAGAGCTTAATAATTAAAATATGCAGAAAGCAGTCACAGTAAGATAGGGCATTTAGACCTTTAAAGATCAAAGAGTTCAGTGAATCTGAGGTTCCCCAACAGAAGGACCACATGGGAATATGCCACAAACACTTTATGGTGAATTTTGCCACAAAGAAATTCTTTGTGCCTATTTGAACCATAATTTTTCCAATCTAAACACACAGAGAGATTAGTATTTCCTATAATAATAACTATTTACTGTGAACAATTACAGTCAGCCACCTCTAACATTGTAGTTCTCACCAGCCATCTCACATGCAGAGACCAAGTTTTTTTTTTTTTTTAAGTAGTATAATTTCTGTTCCTCCCAATAGTCAAAAAGATAAGTTAATGCAATACAAAAAGGATGAGAGTTTTAGACTTTGGAGAAGCATTTCTAAGATTCTAGAAACTCCAAAAGAAAGCTAAACACCACCCCACCCCGAAATGAGTGAGCGAAGTCATTTCCTGAGTTCCTTAAGGAGTCTAAGTCATTAAAAGTGTATTCTAGGTCTTTATACATGGCAAAGAGGAAAGAAGTGTAAAGAGAAGTAAAAGCAAATAGGAAAACAATTTTTAAGAATGGAAGCAAATAGAGAGACAAAGCAGTTAAAAAAATTTTATTTCACTGAAAAAATTTCAAAAACAGGTTCCATATAGAGAAATCAAAAATGCCATATATATGAATTTTAATTAAGTTTATTTATTACTGTGTTATATATTATATTATATATATGTTTTAATTAAATTTATTTAAACTGATTTTTAACTACAGAGCTCTTCAAAACTAATTATTTCAAATCTCTCATTATCAGGCTTTACCCAAGTCAAACAGTTGATATTCTTGGCTTTTGAACTATTTCTTTACCAAAGGTCATCTCCCAAGTAAACCCAATAATCCCTAACCAAGAATGTACATGGCATTTCCAAAGAGTTGCATGCATGTCCCCAAAAGTCAAAAGTCACACAAATATCAGACCAAAATGGAATGATTCCCTACCTGGAAAGCAAACTGAAGCCATGGTGGTAAAAGCATAGTCTTTTAGAAGTGAAAATCTAAAGAAAGCAGTTTTAGCTTACAAAGATTTTTACTTTTATTTTAAGTTAGTTTTTTGATTTTCAATTTAGTAAAGAGAATTGTCAAGACTAGCCATGATACTTTTGTGTGTCTTTTTCAAAAATTTTATCTTCCCATCAAATGTTGAGAAAAGCAATCGCCAAAATGCGTGTGTTTGTTTTTAATTGAGGAGTCCAGTTTAAATGATCTATCCCCTGGCCATTGACAATTAGAATCTTCAGTGTTGCCTATTCCAATAGTGACTCAATCCAAAAGTGTTCATGTAAAGTCTAGAATGTAATTCTAGGGTATAGAAGAATTAATCCCTGTGATCCCTTTCCCAAAATATTTACTCTCAGGAATAGGATAAATTACTGAAAGCCTTTTGTTGCCTTAGATGGTGAAGGGTGGTCTTTACCTTTAGTAACACACAAATTTGTGTGTTTGTGTGTGTGTGATGCCAGTCACAAACCGATTATTCTGCATCATGGACCTCCTAGGACTGGACTTTTTCATCATTAACCAGGCAATAAGTGTGGAAGTGACAAAACCCCTGTGGATGGGACTTCTTATAAAAAACCTGCCTAGGAGCTAGGTACCATCAGAACAAAAAAGTAAAAAGTGTGAGTTCCCAGTCATTTTCAGGATAATCAGCTTATGTGACCAGAAAATCACACCCCTTGGATGGTGGAAACTAACAGTATGCTCTCACTTGGTCTTAAATCATGCTCTCAAGGACATAAAACAAGATAAGTGGGAACTTTATCTGCTTATCCCTCCTTATAAACAACACAGAAAGACGAACAAAGGAAAGGACTATTGGGAACAGAAGGCGTCAAACAATAAGACTATTCATAAAATGAAATACAATGCATATACAAGAGTCACTACATCAAGGTTAGTTATGCAAATATTTTTCTCTCATTAATCAAAATTGTTCAGGGACTGTGATTTTTACTGTCTGCTTGACATTTGCAGAAAGACAAAGAGAGGTCAGAAGCCTGCCTGGTAAAAAATTCTTACCCTTTTGCCAGCCGGCTGATCAGGTTTCTGAATTTCCTGAACCATAGCTTCCAGAAGACAGGAACTTTGATCATCCTGTTGAAGGCTCCAAACTGCGGGGCCAAATCTCTCAGCTCCCGCTCCCTAAAAATGACTGACATAAGCCAGATAGATGAATATGAATAAAAAATGTATACACAATTATGGAACAAGCACACATGGGGATCATTAGAATGGAGACCCAACTCCCCAGTGAAGTACAAAAGCTTGTCTATCATCTTGAGGTTACAGAAAGATGTGGGCTCAGAGCATGACCATAGATAGGTTACGGTGGTGAATGAGGGTTTAGTGACAGGAGAGGTTATGGGGGGCAGAAAGGAGGAGGCTTGTCTAGCAAAGGTGGTCTTGTTATACAGATGAAAGCTCAGAAGTATCAGCCCACAGAGACATTAAATGGATCATGTTTCTTTCAGATCATTAAGATGTTTCTTTCTAAAGGTTAACTGAGCATCCTCAGCCTTAAGGCCTGGCTGCATTAATGCAGATTCTCTATAAATGTGGGTGTTTTTTTTCCCCACAAAAGACAGCTTGGCAGGGCAGGGACACTTTTAAAAAATTTTTTTAATATTGGCCACCCCTCTGCTATCCTTTCAATACCTGAACAGCAAATGAGGTGACAACATATAACCTGGAAAGTACTGTAAAGATAAGCCTCAGTGCAAGGGAGATATTTGAGCAAAGTCTTGAAGGATTGATGGGAGTAAATCATTATATAGCTTTTTAGAGAAAGAGCATCCTAAGTGGAGTGCAGAGAATTTCAGATGGGAAAACCCCTGGGACTTACAGGAAGAGCTAAGTGGTCATCGTTGTTGGAACAGAGAAAGCAAGGAAGAGAGTATAGTGGACAAGTTGGAAGAGGTGATGGGGACAAGATTATATGGGACTTCCTATGCTTTATTTTACTTTTGCTGAGATAGGCAGACATTTGAAGTTTTTTTTTTTTTAATTAAATCATAGCTGTGTACATTAATGCAATCATGGGATACAATGTTACAATGTGCTGGTTTCATATACAATCTGAAATATTTTCATCAAACTGGTTAACGTAGCATTCATGGCATTTTCTTAGTCATTGTATAAAGACATTTATATTCTGCATTTAGTAAGTTTCACTTGTACCCTTCTAAGATTCACCATAGGTGTGGCCCCACCAATTATCCTCCCTTCACCCGTCCTCTCCCCTCCTTTGCCCCTTTCTCCATATATTTTTTTTAATTTTAATTTTTTTTTTTTTTGAAACAGAGCTTCAAGCTATCACTCTGGATAGAGTGCTGTAAAATCACAGCTCATAGCAACCTCCAATTGCTGGGCTCATGCGAGTCTCCTGCCTCTGTCTCCCAAGTAGCTGGGACTACAGGCACCCGCCACAACACATGGCCATTTTTTCGGTTGCAGCCATCATTGTTGTTTGGCAGGCCCGGGCTGGACTTGAACCCGCCAGCTCAGGTGTACGTGGCTGGCACCTTAGCCCGTTGAGCCACAGGAGCCGAGCCCTTTCTCCATATACTTGTGCTATAATTGGGTTATAGCCTTCATATGAAAGCTATAACTTGGTTTCATAGTAGGGCTGAGTACATTGGATACTTTTTCTTCCATTCTTGAGATACTTTGCTAAGAAGACTATTTTCCAGCTCCATCCATGTAAACATGAAAGAGGTAAAGTCTCCATCTTTCTTTAAGGCTGCATAGTTTGGAAGAGTGGAAAGGCAGTACTAAAATAATAGAGTAAATTTTCTTTCATGTGTAAAAAAATTAAAAATTTATCCTCACATCTGATGAGGAGAAAAGTCAGAAAACAATTCTAATTCTGAAAGTATTAGAAATTTGCCAAAGTTTTTGAGAAAACAGGTTTCAAATGTTTATCATATTGAAGTATGCACTTAAAATTATTTTTCTGTGCAGTGAAACAACGTATACACCCATACATGGCATTAAGCTTGGATTACTGATCAACTATAATGAATAATTTGTATAATAATAAATTTAAATATTATATGTTTATAGTGATGAGGGTGACAATAATAATATGCTGAGTATTATCATTACCATATCCTGTACTGATTTCCTACTGTTATGTATATACCTTCCTCTATCTCTGTCTCTCTATCTCTCTCTCACTCTGCCTCTCCCTATCATATATCTCTGTCTGTAAATTGAACTCAGTTGACTCATGATAGGAAATGAGTAACCAGTGTGCCTAAGTAAACAATAATCTTTGTGTAATACCCAGACACATATACATTCAATTTTAATGATGTAAATATGGTGTATTTACTATTTTCATTTCCACATATAGAGTAATAAAGTATCATATATGGAGACGGTGGACTTAGGACTTCCACTACAACAGTCTGTGTCCTATTCCAGCACTGTACATGATTACTCTACATTTTTTTCATTTACATGTTTTTATATTCTACACATATTGCTTTTCCTTTTGTGGTTAACACTCAACATTATCTAGGCCAGACAAAAGATTCTTTGCAGAAACACTCAAAGTGTTATCAACACACTTGCAGTCACACCACAGAGGATACCCTAATTTGACTAAAGGTTTAAAAATAATAATGTATATTCAGCTAAGGAAGATTCAGCCTTATATTTCTACAGAGTTAGTTAATAATATTCCACATATTTAATAAGCATTTTTCTATAACTTTTATCTTAATATAAATTACCTAAAAGTTAAAGATTAAAATGTAATTTTAGTGAAATAAGGTAACTCTCTCAATCACATTGGGCTGATATTAAATATGGTTGCTAAAAAATTGTTCTTCATAGAAAATAAATCATAATTAGATACAGTTTTGTAATTCATCCATGCACAAAAATGAAATACTTAATCTAATTTTGACAAATATTGGTTTTACAATTTTATATACTTAAGTATAAGGCTAAAAATGAGACATGTGAGTAGACAAGATATATTTTTCATATTTAAATATTTATCTCATATTTATTAAGCAATAACAATTCTGCTGAGTTATTTACACTCTATTAAATTACTGTGGTTAACATAAAACAATTTTTTCTATGAGGTCATATTTATGTTTATTGGTAGAAACAGATTATCACAAGAGAAAGGCCATCCTTAGTTTTTAGGAACTGATTATGAATAGATGATAAACACCTGCTTATGATATCAAATCAATTAGGTAAAATGTAAACTAGATAGCATTAGTAGGTTTTAAGCAGAATGCATTCATAATTTTTAATTTGTTGTCTGTGATAATCCAACTATTTTGAGTTGCAAAGCTAGAAACTCAAAATAACTCAAGAGAGAAACATAATTTTTAACATCTTTATTTGTAAAGAACGTTGAAAGAAAAGAACTTCAGGGGAAGTTGCCGTCTGAAGACAATTTTCTGTCAGTATCTGAGAGATAAAGTGTAATTGTTAATCCTTTATTACGCAGCTAGGGTTAGACTCAACAGAATCAGGTGACTGAAACAGACAAGTAATCATTAGTCTGAACAGGCAAAGAACCGACCCCCCTAACAGCTTAGCTCCCACATGCATATCCTAGGCAAGAGAATCTTAAAGCATAATTAATAATGAAGAATAAAATTGCATACCAACTTTATGCCTATAATTATTGGAAATACTATGTCTGTTATGTTGTTTCTGCATGTTACACTGTATGATTTTCAATCCACATTTTTAAAATTCTGTTTTCTTTCCATTTCGCTCTTCTTTCTTTGGAAATTTAGAATGGTTGCTATTGCTTAATCCCATAAATCACTGACACTCTGTTAAATAATATTGAATCATTTTTCCCTCTATTTTTCAGATTGTTTTCTTTCCATGGATCTGTCTTAAACATTGGTTTTCTCCTGCCATCAATTACCTATTAAAGTCATTCAAATTTTTTTTAATTTAGGATGTTTTATTTCATAGATACAAAATTAAATTATCTTTTTTTTAATAAAACATTTTTGTTTCTCTGAAGAATTTTTTTTACTCTTTATGATGATACTTTCCTTAAGTAAACTCTTTTATTAATAAAAGAACTCTGGGGTTTTTGAACTCTTTTATTAATAAAAGAACTCTGGAGTTTTGAACTCTTTTATTAATAAAAAGTTCTTTTCTGTAAATTCCAATATTCTGTCATGTATTCAAGGATCAGTTACAGTTTTATTTATTTTTTTGAATTTCAGGTTAGTATGTGGGTACAATTAGGTTAAATTCTGTATTTGTTACGTTTAGTCTAAGTTGCAGTTGAGTACTTCACCCAGGAGGAGCGCCATGTCCCCTTACATCATGCTCATTAGATGAGCACTTACCAATCCCCTTCCTTTCTCCCCTCCCTTCTTCCCCCTAATCTTCACTTGAGTTTAATTCAGTTTTTCTCTCATGTAGGCATGTAGGTGTTCATGTACTAGTTTCACATTAGTATTGAGTACATTGGATACTTGCTTTTGTGATACTTCACTAAATAGAATAAAAATGGGAAAAATTCTTGATTGATATTGGAATGGAAAAGATTTTATGAAGACCCAATAAGCAATTGAAGAGACGCCAAACATAAATAAATGTGACATAATCAAGATAAAAAGCTTCTTCATAGCTAAGGGCACAACAACTAAAGCAAAAACACAACCTTAAAAATGGGAGAGGATATTTGCATGCTACAAATGTGACCAAAGGTTGATAACTGAAATCTATAGAGAACTCAAGCTAATCAACAAGAAAAGAGCAAATAATATCATCTATCAATGTATGAACTGAACTTTCTGGAGAAGACAAACAAATAGCTAACAAAGACATGAAAAAATGCTCATCATTCCTAATCATCAGAGAAACTGAAATCAAAACCATCCTGAGATATCACCCAACCCCGGTATGAATAGCTGACATAACAAAGTCCCAAAGCTGCAGATACTAGTGTGGACGTGGAAAGAAGGAACAATTTTACACTATTGGTGGGACTGCAAATTCATACACATCTATGGAAAGAAGTATGGACAAGCCTCAAAGATTGACTTTCCATCATACTACAAAATCCTATCACTACGTATCTACCCAGAATTCAACAAATCATTTTACCATGAGGACATTTGCACTAAGAACATTTATCATAGCTCAATTTACAATTACCAAGATTTGGAACTAAACAAAGTGTCCATCAATGGATTAAAACACTGTGGTATATGTATACCATGCAATACTATTCAGCCATAAAAAAGATAAAGACTTTGCATCTTTTTTGCATGTATCTATATGGGGTTGAAGGACAGTTGACTTTTTTTAAAACACTGAATCAAATCTTTCTTCTCCTTTCTCTCTTCCTTCCTTTGTTCATTCTTCTTTCCCTTCCTCCTTCCCTTTCTTCCTCTTTTGTAGATCTGGTAGCTATTTTTTAAAAGCTTCACTAACATAAAGTTCCTATCCCATACAATTTACTCATGTAAAGTGTAGCATTCAATAGCTTTTGGTATATGCAACAGATATGTGTACCATCACTGCAGTCACTGGAGAATATTTTCACCAGCTCAAAAGAAACTATACCAGTGGTTCTCAACCTTCCTAATGCTGTGGTCCTTAAATATAGTTCCTGTGGGTCATGACTCCCAGGTTGAGAACCGCTGCTCTATACCATTGAACTATCACTGTCTTAATCCCTCATTCTCCTCCTAAGCAACCACTTATCTACTTTGTTTCTATAAATTTTCGTATTCTAGACATTTCACATAAATGGAATCATACATGATCTTAGATGATTTGGGGGTGAGTTTCTTTCACCTTTATTATTTTATGCCAAATAATCTTCTATTGAATGAATAAACTATAGTTTGTTTCTCCATTTATCAGTTGATGACCATTTGTGTTGTCTGGCTCTTGTCATATTATAAGCTTTTATTTTAATCCTTAAAATTCATTAAATTTATTAGTTTATTATTAGTTGATGTCTTCCTAAAAAGTTAACTTTTGAAGTCTTCAATGATATCATATTAAAGTTGATCATTTCTGCTGGCTGTCAGTTGTAATGCATCATTTCATTTTTTTTCTTTGTTGGTTATTTTGGACAGTAAGATCATATTTTGAGACCTATGTTTAGAAATATTTTAGATCTAGTTTGTGATTTTGTTGCACTGTAAAGAACTTTGTCTTGGAGGGAGGAGCCAAGATGGCAGCCAAGTAACAGCTTCCTTGCAACTGGGCACACGGTAAGACTGGGGAGAGAAGAATTCAGACATCACTGGCTGGTGACATCTGCCCAGAAACATCCCTTTGGGGACATAGGAAGACAGCATGAGACTTCTGGACCCCTTGAGGAAGTAAAGATCTAGCAAGTGGTTGCATGTGTTCGTTCGGTCTAATCCTGCTGGCAGCTGTGGCTACAGCAGCAGTGAGATTGCAAAACTGGAAAGGCCTTACCTGTGAGCTGTTTGGGTTTCTTTTGGACTTGGTACTCAGTTTAATTGCCTTGGGAGAAATGGGGCAAGAGTGTGCAGGTCTTTGTGTGTTGTCTGGGGCTCCAGACTGAGCCACCGAGCCAGATGGAGCTACCAGTGTTTTGTTGTGGGCTGTGTGGAGCCATCATAGGAGAACTGCCCAGGCAAGTTCCAGCCTCAGGGTCGCAGAACAAGCATCTGGCAGGAGCGAGTAATCTAGTGACTGAGCAACCTAAAGGCGGGGACTGAGATGCCTTGCAGCCTTAGCCGTCAGGGGCATTGGATGAGACTGGCTTTGGCACACTGGGTAAGTGGATAGCCACTTAAGGAGTGATCCCAGTGACAAGCGCTTTCCTGGGAAAGCTTCTGCTTAGCCCAAGTTAGCAATTTAAAGTGCTGTCTAAGCAGGCTGAGGAAGATTTAGGCTCTCCACCCTGT
>CAUYON010054550.1:0-28838 GCA_963573935.1 Arctocebus calabarensis
AGCTGTAGAAGAAGACAAGATAACAGGAATGGGGACGTCCCAAGTTGGGGTTAGGGAAAGTGAATTAGAGGGAAGAATTTTGATCATGACTAGATCTCCAGGAGGGAAAAGTTCCTGTTCTAGTTAGTATGTCCCTCCCCAAAAGGGGAGCAGCACTTTCAGGCATGATTAGCGAGGCATGACAAAACAGTAAGTCATTCCAATTGCAGCTTAAAGGCTGGGAGAAAAAATTGGTAACTGACTTTCCAGACACCCCCTGTATAGTTCTGGATTTGGGGGATAAAAGACCAGGGCTGGAGAGAAGGTTGCTACAGAAAAGGTTGCTCCTGACACTGGAGCAACCTTTTCTGTAACCAGAAAAGAAATTTTATCTCCTGGCACTCCACTATAAGGCAAACCAGGGGCTGTTGAGGGGTGATGACACAAGCTGGAGCCATGAGAATTTGCCCCAGGCACCCTCAGTCCAGTTTGGGCTCCAATGGGGTCACTGTCCCAGGAGGCCTTTGCCTCCAGGGACAGGCCACCCTCCAGTGGTCACCCTTGCATTCTGGACAGGGGCCAGGTGGCTTACCCAGCCAGTGGTGTGGCTGGGGCAGTCTTTTCTGAAGTGGCCAGTCTGACTACATTGGAAGCACTTGTTTTTTAGCTCCTCTGGTTTCCCTCTGCCCCTGAAAGTTGCTCATTTGTTGGAGTGCCATTACTAGGGCTGTCGTTCTTTGCTGTTCCTTTCTCTCTTTTTCCTCCTTTCTCTCCAGGTCTTGGTTATAAAAGACCATAGTGGCCATTTTAAGAAGATTCTCCAAGTTATGGTCTGGGCCTAGAGCCAATTTCTGGGGTTTTCTTTGAATGTCTGGAGTGGCTTGAGTGATAAATTTGTCTTTTAAAATAATCTGCCCCTCTATGGAGTCAGGTATCAATTGGGTGCGTTTTCTCATTGCCTTCCTAAGCTTCTTTTTTTTTTTTTTTATATTAAATCATAGCTGTGTACACTAGTGAAATCAAGGGGCACAATGTGCTGGTTTCACATACAATCTGAAATATTTTCATCAAACTGCTCAACATAGCCCTCATGGCATTTTCTTAGTTACTGTATGAAGACATTGTATTCTGCATTTATTAAGTTCTGCCTGTACTCCTCTAAGATGCACCATAGGCGTGGTCCCACCAATTACCCTCCCTCTCACCCCAAACTCCCTCCTCCCCTCACTTCCTATATTCTTGTGCTATAGTTGGATTATAGCCTTCATATGAAACCTTTAAATTAGCTTCATAGTAGGACTGAGTACATTGGATAATTTTCTTCCATTCTTGAGATGCTTTGCTAAGAATATGTTCCAGCTCCATCCATGTAAACACAAAAGAGGTAAAGTCTCCATCTTTCTTTAAGGCTGCATAATATTCCATGGTGTACATGTACCACAGTTTCTTAATCCATTCGTGGGTCGATGGGCACTTGGGCTTCTTCCATGACTTAGCAATTATGAATTGGGCTTCAATAAACATTCTGGTACAGATGGCTTTGTTGTAGTGTGATTTTTGTAGTGTTTTGTTTTGTAGTGTGTTCCATGGGGTGCGGAGAAGAAGGTGTATTCAATTTTATTAGGATGAAAAGTTCTGTACATGTCTGTTAAATCCAGTTGTTGAATGATTGAAAATTTCTAAAATTTCTTTACTTAGCTTCTTTTTGGAGGATCTACCCAACACTGCTAAAGGAGTATTAAAATCTCCAACTACTATTGAGTTGGAGGAAATCACGTTACTCATGTCTATTACAGTTTTTCTTATAAATTGAGGTGCAGGCTGGTTGAGTGCATAAATATTAATAATTGAAATCTCATCATATTGAGTGGTACCTTTAACAAATATGAAATGTCCATCTTTATCCTTCTTTACTTTGGTTGGTTTAAAGCCTATTATATCTGCAAGTAAAATTGCAACACCTGCTTTTTTCTGTTTTCCATTTACTTGGAATATAGATTACCATCCCTTCACCTTGAGTCTAAGGTTATCTTTTAAGCTAAGGTGACATTCTTGTATGCAGTAGATATCTGGACTGAGTGTTTGTATCTAGTCAGCCAACCTATGCCTCTTTAGAAGACAATTTAAACCATTCACTTTAATTGAAAGTAATGATAAATCTTTAGAAAGTCAAGTGGATATTTTTAGTCCTTTCCTCATTGTGGAAGATGAAATTTGATAAATAGTTTCTGGGTAGTTTGCTTTTTTGGTGGAGGTTTGCACTGGTCATTGTGGAGGATAGGTCTGAGAATATCCTGGAGAGCTGGCTATGTTATAGCAAATTTCTTCAGCATGTGGATGTCATTGAAGTATTTAATTTCTTCATCGTAAATGAAACTCAGTTTAGCTGGATACAAGATCCTGGGTTGAAAGTTCTTTTGTTTTAGGAGATTGAAAGTCAATGACCATTCTCTTCTAGCTTAAAAAGTTTGATCAGAGAGATCTGCAGTTATTCTAATATTCTTCCCCTTGTAAGTAATGGATTTCTTACATCTGGCTGCTTTCAGAATTTTCTCCTTTATATTAATTTTCATGAACTTAATTATGATGTGCCTGGAGGATGTCTTATTTGGGTTGGATCATGCGGGGGTTCTGAAAATGTCTGCCATCTGAATTTCAGAATCTCTTGACACATCTGTTTCATAATCTCATAAAGGAGAGACTCTGTGCCTTTTGATGCCACTTCATTGTTTTCAGGTATCCCTATAAGGCAAATATTGGTTTTCTTCGAGTTATCCCAGAGCTGTCTGAGAGAATCATCCGTTTTTGCCTTCCATTTCTCTACCTCTTTGGAAGTTTAGGAGCATTCGAAAGCTTTGTCTTCCATGTCAGAAATCCTTTCTTCTGCTTGTTCCATTCTGCTACTGAGGGATTCTATTGTATTTCTCAGATCTTTGAGGGCTGCAAATTCTTGTCACAATGTGTCAAAAATCTTTGCTCATTTTGTCTTTGAATTCGTTGAATTCCTGAGACATCGTTTGGATTGCTGTTTGAAATTCTAATTCAATCTTTTCCTCCATTCTACTGATCTTATTTGCTATTCAGACTCTGAATTCAACTTCTGACATCTCAGCCATTTGCTTATGCAAGGGATCTTGTGCTGTATCTACCTTGTCGTTCCTTGGGGGAGTTGATCTACTCTGATTATTCATATTGCCAGAGTTTTTCTGTTGATTCTGCCTCACGATTATTTTTCATGTTGCCTATGACTGTCCTCAGAGTTGGGGAGGTGTCTCTCCCAGATCAGACCCTGGCAGAATCACTCTGTTGTTACTAGATCTTTGTAGGGAGTTGACCCTGTGTCTCTAATGATTTTGAGAAGGCATAATTTTAAGAAGCAAATAGCTGAGCTGGATTTAAAGGTAAAGTATACTTTTCTGCTTTTGTGATGACTTTCTGGCATCAAGCAATTGGATCTCTAATCCCAAGTTACATTTTTATTGATAGTAATAAGCACATTTTAACTTTCCTGAATAAAATTACATACATTAAAGACTGAGTTCTAATAAAAGCTTGAATATGTCATACATTATTAATGTTAGTAATTTTAAAGTCAAAATCTTTTATGTACTCCTTTTAAGATGAAGGGATGTTACAACAGACGACTTTAAAACATGCTCTGACTGTCATCTTCCAGCTGGAGTTCTGGAGATTTAAGATAAAGTGTCAAACAAATTTGATAGCTCAGAAATATATTCAAGCCAATTCATTTAGACAGGGTACACTGACGTTTGGGAGCTCTATGGTAAAATCATTTAATTTTTGCTGCTAATCAGATCTGTAACATAAACCCAATTTAACCAGAAAACGTCCTTGTACTTAAAATGCTATTTATGGTGCGTTACGAATATAGGCTATTGATTGATTTGTGGGCATTTCTCCCACTAAAGTTAGGCCCTATTAATTAAAGTCAACTAAAAATTACAGAAAGCTTTTATTATTACATGCTAAGGAGATCTGACAAGATATGCTTAAGGTGTAAAGTGACAGAAGCAAATTTTTATATAAGAGCTAGAATATGTTTAATGTATGGCTTCTTTTCATTGAATTGGCATCTAGTTTTTTAGATATGCTGGTAAGACCAGCTTCTACTATTCAGAGAGTAATCAGTGCAAAAGTCCTCATCAAAACAGATGAGTAACTGAAGAGAGAAACTCAAATGTACTGAACTGAACATAAGAGGTATTTTGAAAGGGTAGCCATGTGAGATTAATGCAGCAGTTACCATGTTCTAATCTGTTCCTCACCCTATTTACCCTCACTCGTGCAACAATACTCCTTTCTTTCAAGGGCCTTGTTTCACGTGGCTTCAGGATGACCCATGCCTTCAATGGCTAGGCCATGGTGGAAGACTGAGGACTCAGATTTTTGTGATCAGAGCTTTCCCCAGGACTGCTGCATGCAGGAGGAAATACCATCCCTTGAAGGGTATTGCCAGAAGCTTCCAGCAGCACATGCCTACACTGTAGAGGTCCATGTAAAGAATGACGGGGCAGAGGACTGGCCACGAGGCCCAGAGAATTGAGCCCTTGGTCCAGCTATACTTCCTAATGATGGAAGCCAACTTCACATTTTCTTTTTTCTTCAGCTATTTTTGAGTTGACTTTCTGTCACTTCAATTAAGAGCCCTAAAAAAATATAACTACCCTTCTTCCAAATTCACTCCTCTTCTTCCATCCCACCCCCTTAAATGTGTCAAAGTGTTGAAAAGTATTAATGAGTTGGTATGGGTAAATTGAAAAGAATGTTGGGATAGTTTTGGACCACCCAGGTTTGGGTGTGGGAGAGGGGGGTGGGGAGTGAGGGACTAGATGGCTCTGCAGACACAATTCACCGCTGGGATGGTGTGCTCTAAGCCCAGAGTGTCTTGGGTTTAAAACATTCACTGCAAGAGCAATCATGAGAAATCTGGGATTCTGGAAGGCCATAGCCATTAGGCCCCACTGACTAATGTAATGTACCCTTCATTTGTGGGGCTCTCAGATTTGTTAGGGTGGGCCCAAATGAATTCACCAAGGCCAGTATCTCAGGCGTGGTTTGCCAGAGAAATGCTCAGAGCAAGACAGGCTCTTGAGTATGAACCGAGTTCAGACAAGCCAATATAAGTCAAAATAAACTCACACACAATGCCATCAGTCGGCCGTTTTTGGCTAACATCTACTTCATTTGTCAAGGAGAGGCTCAGACATGTCACTATTTGACGGCTAAGGCTCATGAGGCTGGGAGGAGTGGGATCTGGAAGGACAGTGACCTTTTCTGGCAACTGGATGTGGCACCAGATGGCATGGTCTGGCCCCACCTTGGGTCACAGCACACCTGGCAGGGAAGAGGCCAGGATGCTGCCACGTGTCCCGAAGACAGGCTGAATGTACTCACTGTTCAGTCAATGGGCTTAGGTGAAAGAAGAAGAGGAGGATGGCCTTACTTTCCCTGGGGTCTCCCCATTTAACAACAAAGGCATTTAAGGTGCAAAAGATTCCAGGGGAACTCTACCAGGCCACGGATGCTCACCAATCCTTTCTCAAAAGCTGTTCTTGGCTCTGCCAAGAATTCATGGCAGAACATCGACAAACGGCACTCGGTGCTGTGGCTCTCTTCATTTTTTTACAGCATCCTCAAGAAAGGGTTTCTGTTCATTCACTGATCAGTGCTTGGCCTGGGGAAAGCAGGAAGAACTCACCCAGCCTCTTAAACCTCACCGACAGGTACAAGAGACTGATCCCAGAGAGTCATTTACACGAAAGCAAGTTTCAGATGACGACCAAGGGTGACAAGTGCAATTTAGGTCAAGAGGTCAAGGAAGGCCCCCCTGAGCACAGGATGGCTTCTGACTTCACAGGGCACAGAAAAGCCCTGTAGCTCCGCGGCTAGGGTGCCAGCCACACATATGGGAGCTGGTGGGTTCGAACCCAGCCTGGGTCTGCCAAACAACAATGACAATTACAAAAAATAAAAATAAACAGGCATTGTGGTGGGTGCCTGTAGTCCCAGCTACTTGGGAAGCTGAGGCAAGAAATTACTTAAGCCCGAGAGTTGGAGATTGCTGTGAGCTGTGATGCCACGGCATTCTACTGAGGGTGACGTAGTGAGACTCTGGCTAAAAAAAAAAAAGAAAGAAAGAACGAAAAGCCCAGGTGAAGATAGGAAGCTCACACAGCAGAGAGGACCGGCTATACCAGGGGTGTAAGTGGAAGGACTTGGAGCTGCTCAGGGCCATGGAGGAGGTGCCAGGCTGCAGCATGGACAGCACAGGCACAGGGCTGGGGTGGGCAGGGTACTGAGGCAGGCGCTGTAGGTTGACTTGCTATCTGCAGAGAGGGTCATCCATGCAGGGCAGGAGGACAGGGCTAACTATGTCTCACAAAGCAAAAAGCATGTCACTCAACCTTTCTCTTCTGAGTGTCCTGCTGGTAGAAAACATTCTCACCATCAGGAATTGGGTATGCTTATGAAGAAATCCTCAATTCCTAACTGTTGTGGAGGCACAGCACCCTTGATGGCTTTCTGCACATTCCATACCTCCCTTTGGGCAACAGCTTCGCTGCACAAAATCCTAGCCCACGACCCAAGCAGCAGCCTTACCTTATGTTACCCCTACTCTCACTGTTGGGTGGCATGTAGTTTCTTACATGCCTTGAGGTTCCGACAACCAGAGGGCCAGGATGTGCTAGAAACAAAGGAGGTTAGGCCTCAGGTAGAAGTCAGCCCAGGAAATTTTTGTTTTCCCTAGTAGCTTTACTCCAACTTTAAAAAACAAAAACTGATGTCCTTTCCAAAAGCTCAGTTCACCCCCTTCTCCCTTAGCACATCTGGCGATGCTGCACAGGCGAATGAGGGTTGTTCCCAGTGCTCTGCTGAGCACTACCATCTGTGAGCAGCACCACAGTAATGTGGCACGGCACCCTAGGAGATGCGTCTTTTAAGGGTCTTCCACAGGCCCTCGGAGCACTCACCTATGCCCACTTCACCACCTGCTTTGTCTCCCTGTAATTATCTCCCTGAGAAAGGTCACATGTAGTCAACCTTGTGGCTTCATAGCCAGGCACTTGAAACATGTTTGCTCAGCTAACAAATTCCACTTGCTATCTCAGCGCTGTGACTTCACATGCACCTATAAGCCCCTCTAGACAGATGTCCACAGCAGCGGGACCCACGGTGCCAGGAGTGCGAGCAGCAGACCCAAGGGAGGGACTTGGATGAGCAGCCCACCCAGGCACACGCCCCGCCGACCTCGCTCTGCAGCTATTTCTTCTTTCCTCCTTCAATGCAGCCTGGAGACGCTACGATGAGCCAGGCAATCTTAGACCCCCTATTTCAGTGACACTGTGACCGGAGTGGGACAGCAGCATTGCTGGGCTGTGTCTGATGGCTCTGCAGCACACTACTTCCTAATCTGGCCCCACTTTTCCCCAAACTGGAATGACCCTAGGGCGTTTAGTTTTATTATTTCCAGCCACATGGACCCTATAATAAAACACTCTGTGAAGTGTCACAGAAAACCCCCAAGTTTAGGGAGGGGGTGCCAGTGGACAGAGGGGAGGAGACTGGAGGGAAAAAGGGAGCTGCTGTCCCTGAGCACACCTCGGCCACCCATGCTGACCGGTAGGGGCCGTACCACACACCTTCTCTGTGCCCAGCTGGTCCCTTTTCCAGTGGATAGTCACACCAGGAGCTCAGAGAGGCAGGGGACAGGGCAGAGGGCCCACCCTCCCTATTATCACAGGGGGCCAGGCAACCAGACTATGAACCTGAGTTTCCACATAGGTCATTAAAAAGAAAAAAAAAAAAAAAAAAGAAATCATTCCTTTGTTAACAGGCAAGCAAACAGTATTAATGGATATGCCCCAGCCTTTTCCCTATTTCCCTGGTATGCTTAACAGTGGGGAGAGCCAAGCACATTGAATCTTGCTTTACCAACATTTAGGGTCTCTCATCCATTCTGTTTCTGATGACTCTGACCCTGACCCTGGCCATTGGGCCGATCAGGGTGAGGGAACACAGGGGACACAATTATAAGAGGGACCTTACGTAACAAATGCAATCAATGTAACTTGGTTCTTTGTACCCTCAATGAATCCCCAACAATTAAAAAAAAAAATGGTTTATAAGCATACCATTAAAAAAAAAAAATCATAGGATTTTCTAGTAAATATGAAAGTCAAATGGTAACACAGATGTCAAGTAAAAGAATTTAAAAAGTTTTTTCATTATAATTTTTAATGAAAAATACATATTTAGTACCTTTCAACACATATACCAGATCCATGAGCACAGGCATTTTTGAATATGCAAAAGAGGGTGTGAAATGTGGCAAGGATGAAACACGGCATTGTGGAGCATGAGTTAAATCCACTGGCAAAGCTTGGTAGGCCTGTGGCTCTTCAGGACCACACCTCCTAAGTAAAGTAAGTATGACTGACACATACATGAGAAAAACGAGTTAAGGGATAGCACATTCCTAGGGGAATATGCAGGTGGCAAGAGGGTGGGAAAGACACATCAAATCAGATTTGGGCCACCCTTCTCAGGTCACACCTAGGCCCACTTCTCCACCTGCCAGTCCCTGAAAGCAGCATGTCCATGCAGCTACATGTCTTGGTCTGCAACACCAGGAAAGCCCTGGTTCTTGCTGTTATGAGAGTCCAATAACCACGGAAGGCACTTAGTTTTGTGTCCAGCACTCAACAGGAGCTGGATGATAGCTGGGGCAGTGTCATCACCCTTATACCAGTGTGTTACTACAGTTGAGGACACAGGCAGGATCAGGGCGGGACTTTCTCAACAGAGGTGTACACACATCCCTGTTTTCCCTAAAATGATCCTGGTGGGCAGGTCTCCCTTGCCCCTGCCCTCGAGGTCAGGAGCAACTGAGACATGAGGGTGCCTATGAACAGTCACAGAGAGAGCACTTAGTCACTTCAATGTGGGCCTTAATATAGTGGTAAAAGAGAAGCCCCACTTCTGCAGTCAAAGTGGGCAGCAGGGATGAGGCAAGTGAGGGTACTGAGCTGCCCTGTCCTCTGGGGCTCTCAGGTTCTGTCCACCTACCGGTGCTCCAGGAGGGGCTCTCTGATGTAACTGGACCCCTGCCTCGGGGCTCTCACCCACCTGTGATTTGCAGTGGACAGTGCCAGCCAGGGACATGGGGGGCCTGCTCCTGGAAGTTCTGTGAAGCAGATCCTGTCCAAATCGTTGAGCTTGCCTGGGCCTCCATGATTGATTTTCATAGAAAAGCACTGGACTACGTTATCAACAGGGCCCTTTCCAGTATTCTCCAGATAGTCTGAACTATCCAATACATTTTACTCTTTAAAACATAACTGTGTATACTAGACTAAGAAGAAGAAAAAATGAAACCCTTAGAAGAACCACAAGGGCATTAAGTGGTCCTTTTGGGTATCATATAGCCAACCTGTTGTTTGTTTTTGAGATAGGGTATTACTCTGTCACCCAGGCTGCAGTGCAGTGGTAATCACAGCTCATCATCACCTCAAATTCTTGGGCTCAACTGATCCTCCTGCCTCAGCCTCCTAAGTGGCTGGAATTACAGAAGTGTGTCAACATGCCTACCTAATTTTTTTTTTGGGGGGGGGGGTGGATACAGGGTCTTGCTATGTGCCCCAGGCTGATCTTCACTTCCTGGCCTCAAGTGATTCTTATGCCTTGGCTTCCCAAAGTGCTGGGATTGCAGGTGTGCCCAGCCACAGCCAACTTTTGACACTGCCGTATTTTTCTTAGCACACCAGGTTAAACGCAGATTTTGGTCAAATTCGTAGCATGAGAACAACTGCATTTTTACTACTGAGTCATCTTCTATTTACAAACACCCACTTGTAAATTTTACAAGCCAGACAATCAACTGCTGAGTTCCTCTAAAAAACAAAAACATAAAATCTAGCAAGATGCCCTGCAAACAGCTACCACAAGACAACCTGCTTCCAAGAAAGAATAGAGGTAGCCCCTGCCTTTAACTGACAAAGAGCTGCCCTCCAGCGGGGGCATCTGTAGCTGTGAGAGCAACTGAGGACAACTGGGTAAAGTCATAAAATCTGTGAACTCCAAGCAGAGAGGGGAAGTTATAAAGAAAATGCAGCAGCTTGGAGGAGCTGATCACAAAGACAGGCTTCTGGACAAAAGGTGACACTTGAGTTAATGTAGGCCAATGTGCAGAAGGATACCCAGACCTATTGCAAACATCCGTCAATTAGACTTCAGCGTCACGTGGCTCATGGAAGCCCCACAGATGCCCGCCTGCCCTCTCCTACAGACAGCAGCAGGAGAGAGGTACCCACAGCCTTGCTCCCACACAGGGCGCCCCTCTGAACAGCCTCCCGCCTGCCCATGGGGAACAGACCCTAAAATGCAGTAGAGAAAAGGAACATTTGGGACATATGGATAGGACCTAAAAATGAGAGCGTTCCATATGTTGAAATACAGTCAGAAACATGCTAAAATTTCATGCTCCCTCTCAGACCTTTGGGTTCATGTTTCTCTATTGCAAAACTTAAGTACCCCACTTGAATAACTCTGCAGTTAGGAAGGGGTGTCCTTCATGTGCTGTAGAAGGCTGAAGAAAAGCCAGAAAAACTTAAGCAGCAGCCACATGCCAGGTACTGGGAAATACTCTGCCTGACTTTCAGTCCTTCTTACCCAGGCCAGGGCGCAGAGCAGAATGGGTCTCCCGCCTGGCACAGTGAACTGCACACCTGCTTCTCCTTAGTGTTCTAAGGGCACGGATGCCCCTCTAGCTTCCCACGGTCTCTTCTGGCTTCTTCTTCATTAGCAATCTTTTTGAACAATCCGTCTCTATATTCTAAGTATCCTCCCACTAATCTGTTGTGATTTATTTTATATTTCCAGTTCTAAGTATGTAGAAGCTTATGATATACAAAAACAAATCCATGTTTATTTTGGGGTGGCTGGCACCACCACGAATATCAAAGTTTCCATGTTACGTAGGCAACACATTTGACAGGCCACTCTTATCGTGAACAATCTCCTGAGACAGAATTTTAACAAATTCTAAATTATGACACATTATATTTAATTCATGTTCATATAACAGTAGATTATACAACAGAGACAGAAAAAGCAAACTGGAAATTAAATCCTGAGAACCCACTGAGTCCCTATTTTAAAATGGTGGAAGAGATGATAAACAATTTAAAGAATTGAGATAACTTTTTTTTTTTAAATGTGACATATAAACTTTTCAAGGGGAATGGTTTGGCTCTGTACTGTTTTTAAATGAAAGAGGTTCCTTAGAGAGTAACTAGCTTAGAAAGAATGACGTGCGGGATCACTGACAGGAATTTTCTCATTCCTGAAGAACATTCAACTCAGAAAAATAAAGAACTTCTAACACAAACACACCATAAAGGATTGCCCCTCTTTTTATATGACTTACAGAATATACGGAGCATCCCAACCGCTAAAGAGCCAGGAACCACAAATTCTGAAAATTACTGGGTAAATTTCCTCCCCATCATATGTCAGATCTGGTACCCTACAGAATAAACCCTGATATTTCCTAGACCAGTGGTTCTCAACCTTCCTAATTGCCGTGTTGTTACAAATAGAACAAAGGGGGCACAACCCACAGGTTAAGAACCCCTGCTCTAGACTAACCTCACTGTGACAGCTAGTATAGATAACAGTAAGAAGTCATCTACTAACTTGATCTTGATTACCCATGTACGTAAACACTGGGACAACAGGTGCAAATATTAACTGTGATTATTTCTGAGTGACAGGGTCACAGGGATTTCCTTTTCCTCTTTAAGCTTTGCAATTTTTTAAATAAGGATGCATGGCTTTTATAAGAGCAGAAAAGGATCACATAACAACTCTATAAAACTCTGGCATTCAGAGATTACAATTCTGAGGAGTATCTGTAGAAACCTGTGTCACACAAAGAAACTGGATGACAAAAATGGCCGAAATATTATGCAGTGACCTTAACATGTGTGCTGTCAGGACTGCTGCCAAAATAAATATCAATGTACAGAAAAGGAGTATGTTCCTGAGACTGTCAGCTTCTGAATCATTTTATTGTAATTAATGGCTCCTGCTCACCTCAACATTAAAGAACCAGGCAAAGCTATTAATAAGCAAGTCCCTTGGGGCCAGGGAGAAACCAGGACGCACTGAAGTAGTCTTGCATTTGGGCAACTATGGCAAGGACAACAAATAACTGAAACAGCTGTGAGGGTGGGGCCGCCAACATCAATGCCAAGCACCCTCTCCCTCTCACCCTCAGCTGAAGCCTCAGTTCCAAGACTGAAGTAGCAGAGGTTGAAGTCAGGCCAAGCCAGGCTTGAATTTCAACCCCACCACTTACTGTGTGTTCTTAGGTCCCTCACTTAACTTCAGAGTCTCAATTTCTTCCAGTGAAAAAATCAGGCTATAATTATTTCCCTCTTAGGGTTACTGTGAAGATTAAATAAAAATGTAGGCAGGCAGCTAGCACAGAATCCAGCGCAAATTAGGCGATCAAGGAGAAATAATCACTGCTGCCCATTCACGGGAAAATGCATGCGAAATCAGTTTGGGGGAGTTGGTTTGGATTTTTCTGCCGTATGAGTTTTTGTTTGGCTTCAGGGAGAGGGCCCCATTCTTCTCAGCAGGGAGGGTGGGCAGCAGGGATGCTGGCTGGGGCGATAGCTCCTCACTGGGGCTGTTTCATCCTGTCTCTTGTAGCCTCTTCCAAGCATTATTCTGTGGATGTTAACTGTGTCCAAAGTTATCCATCTACAAGGAACAGGGTGTATGTGTGGGTTTGGGTGTGTGTGCACGCACGCGTGTCACCTAGAGGTCACAGATCTTTCCACACACTCAGAAGGCCAAAGTCATGAAAGGGACATGAAAGAATCCAAAAGTGGACAGGAGGTAATAAGGGTCAGTCTTCAAGACAAAAAAAACAGACTGAAAGCTTGCTGAGGTCTCTACATAGCTGCCTCAGAAATGCCAGGTCTCGGCCATGGGCCCCAGGTAACGTTATTTATGCAGGTCCCCAAACTGAAATTCACTGGAACAAAGGAAGGATGTTATAACAAAAATCTGAATAGTGTGACTCCTGAGTTAGAGATTCACATCTGAAGCATCTGACTCAGTGTTTCCACCGAATGTCCTGCCCTTACCTCAGACTCCAGCGGGTCTTATCCTTGCCACCCGGTTTCTCCTCCTGCTCCCCTAATTCTCTGTTGCTCTGCTGGCCATTCAGGCTCAAAACCCTGAGTCACTCATGACTAATACTCCTGTGTGTCCCTTATCCAGGCCACACAGCGCCCAGAGGGCTTTCCTTCAAAATCCCCTCCAGTCACCTTCCATTCCCACAGCTGAGCTCAGGGCTCGGGATGTCACTGTCAGGTCACTCAACAGCCACAGCCACATCCTCCCTCAGCCAGGCTCACCCCACTCCAGTCTCGTCCTGAAGAGGAGGAATAGGACACCTTCTGGACAGTCATCTCCCCAACCAGCCATGCAGAAACCTCTGGGGGTTCCTGTCTGAGTGGGAATCAGGCCTAACACCCCAGGCTAGCAGGGCCCAACCCCATCACAGGGGCCTCCGACCCTCCAGCGCGCCCCAGGAGGGGTGGTGGCTCTCTAATCTCCTTCCACACGCCCAAGATTTCAGCTTCTACATCAGTGGTTTTCAACTGGTGTGCCATGAAAAATTTTAAAGATTGCTAAATCAAATCATTTTCAAAAGAAGTTCAAAGCACAGTAAGCATATTGTCTTTCTACTCCTTATTTTTATCAATATAACTTCAGGTGCTGCGGAAGTTTAACTGTAGGTTTAAATGTGCTGTGAGATTAAAAAAAAGGTTGAAAAACACTGCTCCACATCTCCCCTCCCTCTCTCAAGTGAAACCTACGTCCTCTTGCAAGTCCTGAACCAGCCCGGAGTATTCTTTACATGAACCCCTTCATTCTAGTCTTGAACATTTTATGAGACAACTGTCGCTTATCCCATTATACAGATGATGCACCTGAGGCTCTGGGAGTTCAACAGCTTGTCCAAACTCACTCGACTAAGCAGGTGGAGAAGCCTGGATGTGAGTGAAGGTGGTAGGTGACCCAGGGGACTCTCTCCCCTCCCCCTCGCCGCCCCTGACCACCATGCTGTGCTGTTCTGAAGGCACAAGTGCCCAGCTGCAAAACTCCACCCAGTTGCTAACGGGACAGGAAGGGGCAGTGCCACTTCTGAATGAGGACTGTCTATTTTGTTCTGTTTTGTTTGTATTATTTTCCCAATTATATTACAAATGCAAGCTTCAAGAAGATGCAAGCTACTAAACCTTATCTTTCCTTCACGTCCTAGCCAGATGAAGTAACGCCTGACCACGCTCCCACTTCTGATAGGAACATGACCCCATTACATTGTGGGGCTCCCTACATAATTTCTGCTTCCTTATTTCAAAGCCTTTGCTTCTTGTTTTCAAAGGTCACTCAGCAGGAAATGCAGTGGCTCAGAAGCGATTTCTAAGGGACAGAGAGAAGAAGGGATCACTCAAACTTGGACTTGGCCTCCACAGTAACCAGAAGCTGCTACATTTGTTACCTACATGTCCTTTGAGATCGCCACAGTTCTGCTCTTGTCCAGACCTGTGAGGGCATTTATAATCTCAGTGACAAAGGCACAATCCTATTATGCCTAAATGACAATTCCCCAGTTCTCCGCAATAACGGAGGATGAGCACTCAGGACTTCCGGTCTTGCCATCCCTCTCCCCATCTCAGTTAACACATTAACTGCCGTGTGAATTATATTTGAGCCTGGGGTCTCGCAAAGCACATATAACTCATACGTCTCTTGACCTAATAAAATACCATGACCCCAACGAAAAACATTTTTTTCCTAGTGTGGCAGGCAATGTGTTAAACCAAACAGTGCGGGATTTTGTTTAACACTTGCGTGCTGGGGAGATGGAGGGAATGAACTAAAAAGAAAGTTCTAGATTAGGTACAGCTGGAAGCATTCTGATGAAGATGATGTCTCAGTGCCTTAACACTTTCTTGTATTTCCACAAACAAAGACATGCATCAAAATCAGGCAATTTAAATCAATACATTACCACGATGTAACCTTTGGACCCCATTCAAGTTTTGCTGGTTAGTCCCTAGGTTTTTTCCATCACTAAAATGAGGAACTTGGTATCATCCTGACTCTGGGACAAAGGCCTACTGCTAAGGCCAGTCAATGTGGTATAGGAGAAGAGTTCATGGTTCAGCCCCAGTTCCTCTGGGTCTTGTACCTATGACCCAGAGGCACCCTCAGGCTTAATGTTCTCTTCTGTAATTAGTAACACTACCAAGGCTGGCCCGGGGTGGTGTTACATATTTTTATATGAACCACTAAGGTATTCATAAACCTTACCATGTACCTAAAAGCATCTTATTTGACTCTTCTACTGGCCTTTACCTTTCGACCTAAGTGAAATCAGCATGCTTAGTGTGCATTGCAGGCTCAAGAACCCTCCCATCCACCAGTGTGAAGCCTTGGAATTCTTCCTAGGAGAGAAGGAGATGTCATCATTCATGAAACTCATATTTATGGAGCCTGCCTGAGGGCTGGAGGATCGTCTGTCCTGGAGGTCACCGTGGACAGATCCCTGTCCTTGTGCAGTTTGTTTGTCCTGCACAGGCTCAGGAACTACATGGCTGCGATGTCTTGGAAAGGGGGAAGTGTTGAGTCTTAACTATTTTTTTTTTTTATTTTCAGTCAGACAATTCAAATGCTATGGGATCCTTACTATTGATATTAAAAAAATGCATGTAAGTATGATCTATTTGGTAAATTGCAAGCTATTGCTTTTATTCCATTTATTTATGCAGGTTAACCCTGCAGGCATTTAGCTACCCTGAGCAGAGCTGTCTTCTCCTGTTTCAGTCTATGGTCCTGACACCCCGCTCCCTGCCCACTACTTCTTGTACCCATCTGATCTGTAGATCAATGACCAAGTATGACTAAAGTACAAGTACCAAGTCTTTTTTTGTGAAACACAGGTGTGCTTTAAAATGCAAGAAATGTAAATGGCATCCACAGCCTGACAGCCTTAAGTGGACTTAAGTGGACGTAGGAAGGAAAGTGGCTTGCTCCCCAGGGAGGAGCTTGCTAGCCATGCTTCCTGTCACAGAACACATCATGTGCGTTAAGTGGTGTCCACAACGCCTAAGAAACATTGTTTAAACCTAAGCAGATTTTTACTTTTGACGTAAATGAGAAATTCATTTATTAGTCCCTTTACAATTCTAAAATCAGACTTGGAAAGGTATAAAAGTAACTAAAGAATGCAATGTAAGTTGCTCTCTTCTCTCTAACAAAGGCATAATTACTTTTCTTTGTGCTATAATTCCATCACTCTAGCCTGCCTGTAGTAGGGTCCCCACACTAGCCTGGATCTTTCTTGGCCAACTATCCCAAGTCCCTTCTTTAGAGTTCCATGATCCCTTGTCCCACCCATGGCTCTTCTGTGTGGAAACTTGGCAAAAGCAGACAGAAAATCCACCATCCAGTATGCCCCACGAGTTCAGGGAGCAGGCAACAGTTAATCCTGGCCTGAAAGGTAGACACCCTGCTAAATGTCCTATCCCCCCCAAAAGACACAAGCCAGTGGGAAACCAGTGAATACTCCCGCCCTGGTTCCCCGCTCCTCCAACTCTGCCCGCCCCTTTCTGCACACTTTGCTCTCTCCTCTCTGTCTGGACTAGTGCATACTCTTTTCCTGGCCCTCCACCAAACCAGCTTCCTCCCAGCACTGCAGGGGACCACAGCACACCTCTGCTCAAATCACCAGCGGTTTGTAATCACCTGGCCAACGTGCTCAGCTCCTGGGCACGGCTGACAGTGGCCTCCACATTTGTTCCCTACTTGTCACTCAAGTGTTACCATCTACTTCCCCTGTGAACTTCACTCTGGCAACACTTTCCCCTTTCAGAGACATCGCAGCCACGCAGTTCCTGAGCCTGTGCAGGACAAACTCCACAAGGACAGGGATCTGGTCCACAGTGACCTCCAGGACAGACGGACCCTCAGGCAGGCTCCATAAATACGAGTTTCATGAATGATGACATCTTCTTTGCCTTTCGGGCCTCCCAGCCAACCTACAGGCTTCTGGGTCTAAGGCCCCCTGTGGACGTGGGTGCCCTCTGTTCTCTGCCCCTGCTGGACCCCATCATAAAAATCATCCTCTTGTGTACTTAGAAAAGCAGGAAATCTGATGGTCTATTTGTTCTTTCCTTTACCAAAAAAAGCATCTTTAAAAGCAGGGTATAAGCTTTTACATTTCTTTATCAGGCATAGTAAAATTTTTAGCTTTTTGTTGTGGTGTTTGTTTTGAATTGATATTTTTTTGAAATAAATTTCCTTTTTCTTTTTTGAGACAGTCTTATTCTGTGCCCAGGGTAGAGTGCTGTGGCATCACAGCTCACAGCAATCTCAAACTCGTGGGCTTTAGCAATCCTCTTGCCTCAGCCTCCCAAGTAGCTGGGACTACAGGTATGTGCCATCATTCCCTGCTAGTTCTTCCTATTTTTGATGGAGATGGGTTCTCACTCTTGCTCAGTCTGGCCTTGAACTGGTGAACTCAACCAATCCACTTGCCTTGGTCTCCCCGAGTGCTAGCATTACATGTGAGCCACCACACCCAGCCTGAAATAAACTTCTTAAAAACTGAACCCCACAAAAGCAAGTGGACAGCTCAGTGTACTCTGGCAAAGTAGGCAAGCTCAGAAAGCTGCCTGCCACGTCCTTAGGCTGAACATCACCAACCACTTAAGCACTCATACCTTCCTTCACATGGCTCCACCTCCCCCCATACCCCAATCCTCGTACTCTTGACTCTAACAGCAAGGATTATTTTTAACCGTTTTTCAACTATATAACAGAGTCATATTCTTCTGTGTTTCTGATTCATCCAATTTCAAAGTCAATCCTAGCACAGAAATGCCTCTAAGAACACTGTAGGTTTCAACTATGGGGGCCACCCCTTCCACACAGAAAACCACTGGCTTGAGTCGGTGCAAAGGCTGTTTCGCAGGCTGTAACATGAGGGAGCCCCTCTCAGCAACCTAGGTTCACTCAGTTCTGGCCTGGACCACAACAGCAGGCGTGTGGGTGCTCATCACTAATAGGCTTCTAACTGGCCTTAGCTATGGTCACACTGGGACAAATGCCAGAGGCACAAGCCCTGGGGCAGATCATGTCTGGAGATACCCAGGGGGTTGGTGGATAACCAGCAAGTGTGCCCCTGAACAAGCCTTCCCAAAGAGACGATCAGGTTATAAACAGTACTGGAACTTTGGGGACCTAAGTTAACTATGGAAAAGAGCATTAACCTTTGGGGCTTTGGAAGGCTCCAGCTGGTATCAAAAAGTGGTAACAAAAAACCGTTCTTCAGCAGCTTGAAGGAAAATCTTTGAAAAATACCTCCCCGAGAGCAGCTTCCCAGTCTCAAAAGATGTAACGTAGTGCTTTTACAACAACTAACGGCAGGATTTTCTAAGGCGGGTTGCAATTTCAAGGCCAGACCATAGCCCACGACCACTCACTGCAGAGCTCAGAGCTGAGCAGTCTGAGCCTTCAAAACATCAGCTTGATCCTACCAGCAGAACAGTTCTGACAGTTTGCTCCTTGTTATCTGTAGGACAGTTCTCTTAGACTATTCATGATCGTTAAGTTGAATATGAGAGGACAGCGGCATATGTTTTGTGCATGTGAAAACAAGGGCTTGTATTGCTTTGCTCAATTACAAACTATTAGAGAAAAAGAAGGGAGGTGAATATTTTCCTAGGAGGGAGATCTTTTTTGTCAAAGTTACTCCTTTCTTCCTAGATATTCTTACAAATTATGGTACGTGACAAAATTTAGTTCACTACAAACTTGAGCACAGCAAATGGAGACAGGAAAGTGGAAGACACTATACAGTTGTGGTTATCTGCAAACGGAGATGTAAACACACACTTATAATACTATCACTTTGCAGGGCAGTCTGGTGCCATTTTATTCCAGACCAGGTATCTGCCCTGGAGATCTTACCATGGATTCAGGAATTATGTAGACTCCCACAGTGGTAAAAACTACCAATGTGCATGACACTGTAAGTTGTTATTAGAAGGTCAATATAAGTGGTCTACTTTTTGATGTTATTTTCACTAATACATGGCAGATAATTTCTGCTGGCTGCACACGTGGCCTAAAATTATACCATAATTCTGATGGCATGCTGAGAAAAATAATAAATAGGAAGCCATGAACACTTTGGTTCCCATCTTTTTAGCCAAAGAAACTGGTGGGTGGCGGGAAGGGCTACAGAAAGTTTTCTCACATTCCTACTTGAGAACAGTGCCACATCTACAAGTTTTGTACATAACACAGATTATGGAGAAAGAAGCCATTGCATGAGGGTAAGTTCCTATCAAGGAACCTTTCTATTTGATATTCCTAAGACAGGCAATGGAAAACTCACACTAACAAGGTCCCTCTTTGCCCAACAAAAGCAAGCCCTCAGCTAAGCATGATTAATACACCAAAATGAAAAAAAGACACACTTAACACAGAGGCAGGCTTGCCTGGTAACAGTGACACTGATCTCCAAGGGCCTTTGGGCTATGAAAAGCAACTGCTATTAATAAATATGGGTGCTCAAAACGTTTTTTCTTTATTTTTACATTATATAATGCTTACTACAAGTGTTTCCAAGAACCCTGTGCTTGAACTGAGACCAAAGCTTCCAGCAGAAGAGGATCAGATTGCCTTAACGCAGCCCTAGAGGGCACAGTAAGAGCCAAGGGAGGAAGTTAAAGAAATGTAAAAGTCTGATTCTATTTAAGGAAAAGCTTTCTAACAATCTGTGTTCTCCAAAAATGGAATTGGCCGACTGTGGAAGTCGACATGTCCCAGAAGTGTTCCAGCAGAGTGAGAGGCCCATCTGTCAGGGACAGGACGGGGCGGCAGGCCTAGCACCTGAGAGTACGTGAGTTCCCCGAACTGATCATCACTCAAGACAGAACTAAACACACTGGGTGGAAGATACAGTTCATAGCTTCAGTGTGTGGCTTTGTCTCTTTTTCTTCTACAATACTGAAGAAGAAAAATTACAAGTTATTCTAGGGGGTTTCCAGATAACCCAGAGTGCTTACTTTGCCTTATTCTAGTTCCCAATTTCTGGGCATTTCATTCTTAACAAGAATCTTGTGAATACAAAACAAACAAAAAAAGACAAAACAAGTCAACAAGGTTTAATATCACTCAAAAGTAGGTCCTCTGATGAGAGCTGAAATTTGAAAAATAAAATTAAGCTCAGAGCAAAGTATATATCTATTCGATCTACTCTTTTTTTTTAACACACAGTTAAGAATAGTCAATATAAGACACAGTGTTTCTTTTTAAGTGACACTTATGAGAATGAAAAGAAAAAAGAGACAGAGTTTAGTGAAGAAAAGACCATATGACTAATGAAAAATGGAATTTCTCCATCAGGCCCAAAATCCATGATAGCCAAGTGACCTGGTATGATTCATACAAAGTCCTGTGTCCCATTTCTCTAAATCATGGGAATAACCTAACCCATAACACAAAAATACTACCCAATAAACGACAACTTTAAGTGTTTTTGAAGAGAGAGTGTAGATTTCTCAAGATTGCATATAACTTGAACATTTTGAAACATCCACCACATCTGGTATATGCCTGCCAGTTTTCCCATGTATTCCTCACCCTCTCCCCTAAAACAATTCTCTAATAAATTCTCTTTTTAGAAATTTTTTTAAAAGCCTGAGTAAATGGTACCCCAGGCAAATAATACTGACTCATCTTAACAGCAAACCCTTAACTGATAATCTGCAGCCTTGGGTACATACATTATGCTCATAAGGAGGAAATAACAATTTATAAAGTGTCAGACTGGAACAGTCATTCTTCAAAAAAGCCCTTACCTGTGGCTCAAGGAGTAGGGTGCCAGCCCCATAGACCAGGGGTGGCGGGTTCAAGCCCGGCCTTGGCCAAAACTGAAAAAAAAGCCCTTACGATTATTTTCTCAGATAATCTGCAGCAGTAACTATTACAAGTAAATCCAGTATGCACAGAGGCAAGACTGGACACCGCTAGCTTCCTGTAACTCAAGGGGGTACTTCCCATGTGCTGATACCAGGAACAGAAGAAGCCCTCGGGGGCAGAGCCCAGCAATGGTCTGCAACTTTTGGAGGCCTCTGACATCACATAGCTGCCCCCCTAGCTAACAGTGCCCATTTCAGAGGGAAAAATGCTTTCGTTGTTTCCTTCTCTAGGCACAAAAACCAAAAGGGCAGGCTTTTCTAAGAGAGAAATTGATCTGATGACATGACACCCGCTGACCCAGGTTGTTTTTCGAGGTGGTCATGCCACTTCAGCAGCCTCTAAAAATTTTGTAGAAGGAGACAGGCACCTGGGCAGGGATCCAAAACACACAGAACTGTCCCCTTCCATAAGACCTCCAACTCTGAAATCTCCAGGAAATGGCAAACATCTCATAGCTCCACTGTGATCTCTTAATTCTCAGAGATTTTTAAAACAATCAGGAAGACATCAACATTTAAAATGCACATTTTTTATTTTAAGAGCAAACAAACTAGAAAGACGAAGCGCCTCTCCCTGCCACGGGCGTGACACTCACCGAGCGTGTCCTTCAGGTTCTTCACCAGGGAGCCCTTCTTCAGGCTGTTCTTCCGCTCCACGTAGTTGGACGGCACGTAGCCCGTCCTGTTGGCCGCGTTCCTCACCCGCCACCACGTCTTGGAGTCGTCCAGCAACCACAGGCGCTCGTTCTTCTTGATGTCCAGTTCCTGGTCTTGCTGGGCAGTGTAGTCCCACTTGGCTATCACAATAACTTCTTCTGTCATCTTTCATGGAGTCCTTCTGCCAGCCAAACATTTGGAGATGCTCATTAGAAAACCACGAGAACACATCACCCTTTGCAGCAACGTGAAAAATTAGGCATTGACAGCATTTATTACAACCCTGCTGCCGGTTTTCTCTCAGCTCTTAAAATGCCCAACCTTCTAATAACCTTCTTTCAACAAGCTTCAGTATTCTGTTTAGAAACGGGAATCTTACAAAAGAAATGTCACTGCTCCTTGTGCCCTGGGAACTCTGCCCGCTCTATCAAAAACAAAAATAAGCTTGCAAAAAATTCTAAATAATATTATAATTAAATGTGTTCATTTGGTGAAGTAATACTGGCTCCTGATTGCTGGTAGAATATATGTTCATTTTCTCAGGATATGCCAAGTTTTGTGAGCATTTTTAATAAATAACATACCCAAACTATTCCTATAAATTAAAATTTAAAATTAACATAGTCCTAATGCAAGATGATATCCTGGACTGGATCATGAAACACATAAAGGAAATTTGTGGAGATACTGGTAAAATCCAAGTAAAGGCTAGTTATGATAACATTCCAACGTTAATCTCTTGGTTTGAACAATGCCCCAGTAAGATGTTATTGTACTCATGTAAGATGCTAACCTTAGGGAAAAGTGGGGAAAGAATATAAAGGAATGTGTTCTACTATGTTGGCAACTTTTCTGTAAATGTAAAATTATTCTTGAAACTTCTAATCATATGAAAATCTGCACACGGATGTATATGCAGCTTCATTCATAACTGCTGCAACCTGGAAGGTGAATGGATAAACAAAGTATGGTATATCTGGATAATGAAATATTACTCAGCAATAAAAAGAAAGGACATATCAAGGTATGTAAAGACATGGAGGAACCCTAAATGCATAGTACCAAGTGAAAGAAGCCAGTCTGAATGATGTATTGTAAGATTCTGACCATGAGACTGTCCTTGACCAAACTTGAGTTAGGCTCCTCTGAATTCTCTTCTCACACAGGCCTTGCATTTTGTACTACTGTAGCTATCTTTGCATTGCCCAATCTTTGCAAAGATCCTGCTGAGTTGGTCTAACCAGAATCCTCCACCCACAGCATCTGACAAGCTTCCTCATCCTCCACCATCCCTCAGTGGGCATCTCATCACCTGGTTTGCGTCTTGAGCAAGAATCCTGTTGGGTAAGTTTAGCCAGGATCCTTCTTACCCCTGATGTTTCCTCTTAGTAATTTTCCACCCACCAACCTCTTCACCCTTCTCCTTAGCTACAAACTCTCCCTTTTCTCGGGTGTATTCAGGGTTGAACCAAATCCCTTTCCTGTCTACTGAAAAACTCCATTGTAGTAGTCCCTCTAAATAAAGTCCGCGTTACTGTTCTTTAACAAGTGTCATGAATAATCTTTCAATAATGTCAACCATATGACATTCTGGAAAGGAAAATCTGTGGAGACAGTAAGGAGATCAGTGGTTGCCAGGGGAAAGGGGTAAGGAGGGTTGGTTTGGTTGAATAGGCAAAGAACAGAGAAATTTTAGGGTGGTGATATTTAATAGCATAATGGTGGACATCTGTCTTTATACATTTGTCAATGCCTATAAAATATACAACATCAAAAGTGAACATAATATAAAAATTACAGGCAGTCCCCGAGTTAAAAACATCCAACTGATATACAACTTGCACTTATGAATGGAGGCCATTACAGGTAATAGGTAAATGTACCTGTTCCCACTTAGATACAAATTTAACTTAAGAATAAACCTACAGAACTATCTTGTTTATAATCCAGGGACAGCTGTATTCCAAAACAAAAAGTTTATTAAAACAGTAAAAAATATAGTCTGTTGTATAACTAGCAAAGTCAATTTTGGAAGTAATATTAAATTGCAAAAGTGTACCTGAATAAAATGAATATAGTTAACTCTAGATAATAGAAGATGGCTCAGTGTTCTTTTAGCTGAAAAATTCTATAGTCAGTCCTTAAACCAATTAGACATTTCCCCAAAACTAGGAAGAAAGAAATAATAAAAAGACCTTTGACTAAAACTCCCTCCCTTCCTGAAAGAAAGATACTCTCATAATTTTATGGGGATGGCTTCAAAATTACAGTGAGGACCTAGGCACACTGATGCCAGGGAAGCATGAATTTTGTTTTTAGATAATATGACACTTTCCACTAAATGCTAAACAAATTTGTAAATAATATGTGTTTATCTTGTTCATGAATTACTTTCCAAATTTAGAGATAATGAACTTTTGGGAAAGGAAGAAATGCTTAGTAAACCTTATGCACAACGAATACAGTATCCTAGAGGACAAGTTTACCCAAAGCTTGCTTCAAAGCTGGAGACAATTTTGCCACTCACTTTCAGAAAAATCTCAAGTCGGTACCACGGAGAGCTCCCTAACTTGACCTCTGACCTTTATGTCAGATTAGACTTTCAAAAGTCATAAAGGTAGGTTTTCTTTTTAAAATGACAATAAGGAGCAAAAGCAATAACAGGAATGGGGCTTACAATATATTGCATTTGAATACCACACTTGTTTTTTAATTACACAATTTCCACAAGGGTTTTTAAGAACAGCTCATTACTTAAGAATAAATGAGATATGACCAATAGGCTCAGTGCATGTAGCTCAGTGGTTAGGGTGCCAGCAGGTTTGAACCCAGCCCAGGCCTGCTAAACAACGACAACTGCAACAAAAAAAATAGACCAGTGTTGTGGCGGGCACCTATAGTCCCAGCTATTTGAGAGGCTGGGGCAAGAGAATCACTTAAGCCTAAGAGATGGAGGTGGCTGTGAGCTGTGACGCCACAGCACTCTACCGAGGGCAACATTGTGAGACTCTGTCTCAAAAAAAAAAAAAGGTATGGCCAATCAAAGCTATTTATTTTCTCCTATAGGACCAGCAGATAAGTAAGGAGCTGGTTAAACATGACCCATTTTCTTCCACAGTGAAAGCCATAGAAAAACTTTAAAATACATCCCTGCCTGAACTTTGCCACCAGCCAGTCACATCAAGTTCTTTATGGGTGAGGCCTGGACGTCACTAGTTTTATAAAGCTTGCCAAGGGATTCCAACAGGCCTTAGGTGGGAGAAACCAAGAGGAAATCCAGACAGAGAAGGCCTGGGTCACTAGTGTGACCTCTGTGAATTGCAACAGGACGTAAGTGTTCAGTTTGGACTCCAAGTTCAGCAAACTTGGAGTACATGATGGGCACTTAACGTAAGTTGACTACTTTAATCCTGAGAACACAGACCTTTCAGGGAGGTGCTAGCCTCTAGGAGATCAAGGATCACAGAGACTTGTTAATGACAGGATTTGAGCCCAGGTCTGTCAACTCCTCATCTGTGCGTGCATGCTCCCTTTCAGGAGTCGGGCAGATGGGGTCTGATGTGTGGTCTGTATTTTGATAGACTTATTCCAACCCAGGACATCTGTGATTCCAGGACAGCTGAAAATTACAAGTTCCTGAATACCTACGAAATGACTGCCTGTTAGCTGGTGGGAGCAATTAGTTTAATCCTATTCTAATCGTTTAATAATTATTCTCCATTAATAAAATTTTTTTTTAAAGTTTCTCAAGACCAGTCAATCAACAACTGCCTCTGTGAGGTTCTTCAGAGTACATAATCCATGGCCACCTCCAGTGAAGTTCACCAATCACCAGCTCCCTCACTCCAGGGGTCCTGAATGCTAGCCAATCAATGACAGTGCAATTGGAGTAACTGCACATCCATTGTTCAAGGTCAACCAATCCCTAAACCAATTAGCTTCCGAAACTCTAGGAATACTGGAAGCAACACTTTCTAAACCCTTAGGAAGCTCAGCTCTCAGCACAGGAGACTAAGCAGCCCACCTCTGCTCAGTGAGTGAGGAACCTGCTCAGTTTCTTGTTCTGAGGCTGAGGGGCGGCCATGTGCATACAAGCTTCCTCTTGCATGCAGATGCAGAGCCGCTGTCGTGGGCGACCCCAAGCCAAGTGGGAAAGAACCGCGCCCATCTCTCTTCATGGAGACATCTGATCTTTCTTATCTTTGCCAACACAGGTTGGAGCAGCCAGCTGGAAGCCCATTCTGGAGGCCATGAACATTTTGGCCACAAGTTGAGGCTGCAAACCTAAGGCCTTGGGGAGGCTGTTTCATAGGAGCCCAGCAGGATCATGTACTTATTTTCAGTTCAGAATAATTTTCTGGGCAGCGCCTGTGGCTCAAAGGAGTAGGGCGCCAGCCCCATATGCCAGAGGTGGTGGGTTCAAACCTGGCCCTGGCCAAAAACTGCAAAAAAAAAAAAAAGAAGAAGAAGAAGAAGAAGAATTTGCTATGGTGCAGGATGGATTAGAACCAGAGGAAATTGGAGATGAGCCATTATACTATGATACAAATCACACACAAACTGACAAATTTCCAACATGGAAATGCCCCAACAGAAAAAATGTCTGGAAAAGTACATTCTCACTAAAATGACTACTAAAATTTTAAGTCAGAGGTGATATTCTGATTTAGTCTTCGAGTCATAGAAAGAGGTCTGATCCAAAGAATAAAGTACATTTATTTTTAGTTTAACAGTTCAAGGCAACCTAATTTTTGCCTTCCTTAACTACAGCTAGTTAAGTTTCTCACCCAGGTCTAGCCCCACAAAATTTGCTATTAAATAGTGGGATCACTTCTTCTATGCCATATGATTGCTCTAGAACAGAACTTAGCAAAGAAGCCCCTTAGGCTAAAAGAGCAGCTCTCAGAGGACTTCATGATTTAGACTGCTTTTTCAAGTCTTAGGATTTAAAAACAAATAGAACAGATACAAAAACTTTCTTGGAGCTAGAGTTTTCACTAACCCCTAAAATAATAGCAATGCTATTCTTGGACTCTATTTTCTTAAAAACAGTACTATTAACTGCACCTTACTGAGTTACATACTCCTCCTAAGACCTACACACTTAAATATGGTCAAAAATATTTCTAGAGAGGTCACGGGGACCCAGCTGACTCACTTGGTCTTAGCATCAAATAGAAAATAGGAGTTTAGTGTCTGGGATTCTAAGCTTAGCCAAACCATTTGTGAGTCCACAATGGACTTCAACTTATTTTGTAAAATGGGAGTAACAGCGCTTCCTTCACAAGGCATTTCTGATGCTCAGGAGAAGCACGATAATGAGTTTAAGAGGGTGGGTTCTGGTATTACACAGACATGGGCTGGAGTCCTGCGAGGCCACCTTGGCCCAGCTGCTCTTCCACAACCTAGGGGAAGAACAATATCTCACTTAGGAGCTTGTCAGGGACACCCTGCGGCCTGCTGCCCAGCTCAAGAGAGACTTAAGAATGGTAAATGGAGTCACAATAAACACTCTGAACATGTAAGGTAGGGCCCGTTCTATCCACCCTCCCTGCATCCAGCTAGGATAGACCGAGCCTTTCAGGGCACAGGGTCCTTGATGAGCAACAAACTACCAGTGTTAGCTTTCCTGTGATTCAAGCCCAACGGCAAATGGGATCTCCTCAGAGATGCCCACTGATGCATCTCTGACCTGGCCTCTTGTTTTACTTCCTAAAGAGCATTTAGCACCACCTGAGATGACCTGTTCACTTATTTATGGTCTAGGAGCCCATGTCGTGTGTTGATAATGCCTGTTCAGGCTCCAGCCACCTGGCTTAATGGAAAGCGTGAGGGGAAGACAGACTGAGGATGCCAGATGAGGATACAGCTGTCTCACTCACCCTCCTACCGACTAACTAAATCCACCTCCACGGAGAACCCGAGTCACACAGCTTTATAAAACGGCCAACCCCACTTTCAACACGAACCTTACTCAGAAAGCGTTTCATTTCTTAAGCTTAATTCAAAATGTATGCAAAGGTAAAGCAAGTCTAACGTGTTACTTCCAGGACATTAACTTGGGATTTCAGGGAAAAATACATATGCATACATGTGTATAGACACATACCAAAATACATGTGCCTGTGAGCATATAATCTGTTTAATATTAAGCAGGTATGAGAAGAAATTGAGACTATATGAAGAAATTGTCAACTCTACCTTGGTTTCAACACACAGTCTACTTTACTATGGGTCTTTAGGATTTTTTTGTTTTTGCGGGTTTTTTGGCCAGGGCTGGGTTTGAACCACCACCTCCAGCATATGGAGCCGGTGCCCTACTCTTTGAGCCACAGGCGCCTCCCAGGATTTTTTTTTTTCTTTTTTTGAGACAAGAGTTTCATTATTTTGCCCTCGGTACAGTGCCATGGCGTCACAGCTCACACAACTTCCAACTCTTAGGCTTAAGTGATTCTCTCTTTTTTTTTTTTTTTTTTTGAGACAGAGCCTCAAGTTGTCACCCTGGATAGAATGCCATGGCATCACAGCTCACAGCAACCTCCAATTCCTGGGCTCGAGCGAGTCTCTTGCCTCCGCCTCACAAGTAGCTGGGACTACAGGCGCCTGCCACAGCACCCGGCCATTTTTTGGTTGCAGCCATCATTGTTGTTTGGCGGCCCAGGCTTGATTCGAATCCTCCAGCTCAGGTGTACGTGGCTGGCACCTTAGCCCGTTGAGACACAGGCGCCGAGCCTAAGCAATTCTCTTGATTCAGCCTCCCAAGTAGCTGGGACTACAGGTGCCCATTACAACACCTGGCTATTTTTTTGGTGCATTTGTCATTGTTGTTTTTTTTTTTTTTTTTTGAGACAGAGCCTCAAGCTGTCACCCTGAATAGAGTGCTGTGGCATCACAGCTCACAGCAACCTCCAATTCCTGGGCTCAAATGAGTCTCTTGCCTCTGCCTCCCAAGTAGCTGGGACTACTTGCCCGCCACAACACCCGGCCATTTTTTGGTTGCAGCCATCGTTGTTTGGCGGGCCCAGGCTGGATTCGAACCTGCCAGCTCAGGTGTATGTGGCTGGCACCTTAGCCCGTTGAGCCACAGGCGCCGAGCCTGTGATTGTT